>JAUCBJ010006781.1:0-158370 GCA_032718475.1 Nemertoderma westbladi | reverse complement strand
AAGTTGTACTTTACTTTGAGTGATTAGTTGGCCTAAATAAATATGATCTCCCACTCCATAACGAAATATTCATCCGGCCTGGTAGCTCAGTACACTCACCTGGCTGATGATAACCAGAAGTTTGAAACCTAGGTACCGGGTTCGAGCCCCAATAGGGCCGGTTGATATTTTTCGCTATGAAGAGCATTATCATATTGTCCTATTTACATTATAAAATAATAATTTAATTCACCGCGTCACTCGCCCCACAACAATTCACTTATTACCATTAATGTGCGGTAAATTTATCCGAACTTGCGGGCCCCTTCCAACTTACGGGCGGCGGCAGCTTCCCCTGTTGCCCCCCCCCCCCCCCCCCCCCCCCCACACACACACACACCCACCCCTCTTTGTACAACCCCCATTCTGGGGACCGTTATTTCTATCGGTCGGTTTTGGGGTCGATATTGATTCCCTTATAACTTCTTTATTCTTGGTTTAAATTAAATTATTTTGGCACCAATAGATTTTACTTAATAAATTTTACGTTATTCTATTGTTTCAAAATTTATCAACTCTAAAGATTGCTAATTTGTTACTCATGGGTTGAAGTGAGGACCTCAAACATACACATTTCTCTGGTGTGTTTAAGTTTTTGTCCAATCACGACCCGGTCCCCAGTGTGATTGAGCACATTTCAGGTATAGTTTACACAATCATTAACTCTACCGAATGTTAAACATTAATCAATGTGCTGCCGTGTCAGACGATATGTGATTGGATAACAAATAATGTTCTGGAATATTCTTGAGAAATGGAAAGGGTTCAATGGGCAGCCATAATCTTAAAATCCTTGTATTCGTAACTAATTCTGCAATATGATTTTGATGTGAGGAAACAATACGTAGATTTCATTTTTGCTACCAATTTTAACTAAATATTTTAATATTTTTATTGCTATTTGTGATAATAATCAAAATAACCAATCAACTTGAAATAAATAATTAACTAAACCTAGAAACATTCATTTAATTTCGCAGTATGTAGTGCCTAATAGTATATTATTGACTAGGCCTACATGATGTTCGTAACATTAATACAGTCAGATAATATAATTAAATGCTATAATTCTGAATTACTTAATATATAAGAAGAAAACAATACATGTATTATTTCGTTTCTAAAATTTATATTTTAATAAGCGATTCATTTATTTCTTTCTGAATATTTAGAAAAAATGATGTTGATGTAGATTTCATTTTAGCTACAAATTCATTCCGGGGACGTCCCCGGATTGTAAATCGTCCCCGGTTTGTTGTTGTGTATTCATGCAATTGTCCCCGGTATGAATCAGGTACAACGTAATCCTGTGTAATCCGTATGTAATGTATATTTTTGAATACATATGATTGCATGAACATATCAAGTAGGATAGGGTACTAAGCAAGTTAAATTCTTTAGTACTAAATACATAAGAATGAAAACACACGATACGTTGGCCTAGGTATTATTTTAAGGCCCCGGTAGCGCTACATGGACATAATTTTTATATTGCCTTGTTAGAGCAACTTCTCATTGTCAGAAATGACCATAACTTTGTATGAAGGTCAATGGAAGATTTGTAATTATGAATAAAAATAAATAATTCAAATTTTTCAAAAATTTGGAAAAATATTACCAAATTTTTGGATAAAAATCCAAAAAAATTCAGCAGATTCAATCTTGAGTATTTTTCTTTCTACTGTAATTTTTCAAATGTTTGTATGCTCTTTCGATATCTCGAAGCAAAATATCGAAAATTAATTAACAATTGTCATTTTGGTGCTGTTTTTTGTTTTGTTTATTGTTTAATTTTGACAAATTAAAAATTATCAATATTTTATTCCATTTTGGCCATTTATTTCCATATTGGAATAAAACAATCAGAATTCGAGGTCGAGATATCTGAAGAGAGCACATCAGAGAACCCCTCTGAGCAAAATTTTTGAAAATTTATTGAAAATTGAATTGTCTGAAGCTATTTTTGTGCAAAAAAATACCATTCCGAGATAATTGCCTTTAACCCTTTGGGCACCATGGCATAATACTATGCCACCATCTGGTGTCCCATGGCATACATATATGCCATTAAGTTATACTGTTCCTTAGCAATGTCCTTTGATACTGGTTCACCAGCTGATGTGTTATTTAGGTACCTGGGACAGTTGGGAGATATTTCAGCACACTTCACTCTAGGTAGCGGGAAATTTAAACCATTCTGTGCCAGTCAGTAGGCAGTAGGCCAGTAGTGTTGAGGATTTGGTGGCCGTCCTTATTTACCGTATCTCATATCTGTTTTGGTTTGCATGCTACCTATTTTCTTGTCGTTTAGTCAGCCTATTGCAGTATGTATGATAAGAGTGGCATTTGTCTGACAGTCTGTCTGTTGTTCCTGTTAACAGTTACATGTGTTTTTGGTTTAGTATTTTGGTTAGCCGTCAATATTTTCAACAAATTGAAAATATTGTATCAACAGCTTTTTAGGGTTACTGTTCAGTGTTCTTATCCATATCACTGCTGCATTTTATTACTGTATTACGGTAGGCATAATAAGGAATTATTTTGTAATAGGCCTATTGGGTAGTGTGGGTCTATTTAGTTTATTGTTTTGGTTAGGTCTGTAGTGAGGACTTGACCCTAAATAAAATTGTGATGTAATCCTAACCCTAAGTTATAGTTTCAAAATTTTAGTGTAATATCCAGTGGCATGGGTCGTTTTAGTTTTGGATAAGCTTTAGGGTTAGTCAGGTCTGTAGTCATTTTACTGGTTGGGCCTAGTAGGCCTATAGACTAACAATGGTATAATGGATCGTTACCCACGGAGACCCAGGAAGCCTCCCTGTTGCTATGGCTATGATATTGAAAGTCACAGTAGCGATAGTTGTATCGATTCAGATGATGAAGAAGGGAGTGATGCATCAGATATCCTCTCCACTAATGATTCAGAGGAAGAAGATGATATTGAGGATGTAGACGTAGACGTAGATGTACCGGTACCGGTACCGGCAAGTACCTGCAATTACAAACACTCCGACTTTGCAACCGCCTGCAGATATATGGAAGATTCTAGATCCCGGTAATCTCGGAGAAAGTGCTGGGGGAGAACTCAACTTCGAACAATCCGACGTTGAAAAGATTGAGAAGGAAACAAGAATGGAAAAAAGGACAAAGGAAAAAAAAACAAAAAATTCAAAATTGTAAAAAATTAAATTTTTTTAAAAATTTAATTTTTTACACCAAAAATGTAAAAAAAAATTAAAATTTAAGTAATTTCAGGTGTAGAATTTTATGCTGATTCCAAATAACAAAAATTTTCACTTCTACGACCAACACAGGTAAAGATATGACGATTTAAAAAAAATCAGTTTTTTACCCTAAAATGTTGGGACAGTAGCGGGAGTGTTTTTTTAGCGCCTGGTGCCCAAAGGGTTAAAATTTGAAACTTCCCGCGCCAAAATTGTCTGTTAATATGTGAGAAAGTCTGTCAATATATATCTATCAACAAGAAAGCATAAAACCATGCTAAGAATTTTGCTATGGGGGTTTTCCTGATCGCTGATTTCATTTTTGAGGTCAGTTCTCAATTTTAATGAAATCTAGTTTGTCTGAATGTCTGTCTGTCGGTCTTTCTGACCATCCGACTTATCTGTATTAGGAAAAGGCACAGCATTGAGCTAAAAGTTTAGTTATAGGGGTTTTCCTGGTCGCAGAATTCATTTCCAGTGTCAATATTAACATTTTGATGACATCCAAATTGTCTGTTTGGCTGTCAGACTGTCGGTTATATTTTGACAGACAGACTGACAGGCATACAGACAGAACCAACGAGGCCAAATTTGATTAATGACATCAGAAATGAAGTCACCGACCACGAAAACCCACACAGAGAATTTTATTAGACAGATCGTATGTTTTTTATTGACGTTCAGGTCAGACATACTGACGGACAAACCGACAGTAAAACGGACAGACAGCAATATCTCGAGAAGTAGGACAGATCTTGCTAAACGGTTTTCAAACTTGGAATCTTGATAAAAATCTGCTACCGGGGCCGTAAGTGTTTTTCTCTAATTATATCAACTTTGTACAGTTCTAGAAAAATTTCATAGGATCAAAAAGTTGAACTTTCTTGGTTATGCCTGGGATTCACAATTTCAAGTTAAGTGCAAACAAGTTTCTATGTGTAAAGTTGATAATTGGAGAAAATTACAAACATACTTATAAGAAAGAAGCACTTTATAGCGTTATGACATTTTATAACACTCGCTTCGTTCAGATAATAAACACACTCTGGCCGACCTCTAAAAAGTGCTACTTTTTACAAAGTGTATTAATAGTAAATAAAATCCATGTATAAAATAATTGTAAATACATGGATGCTAACGTGTTTATGGGGTTGAAAAGGAAGGAGAAAAGGTATTGAATACAAGAAGAAGAAAGAGAAATAACACGGAAGTTATCAAATCTTACCCAAAAAGAAGCAGAGCAACTAGAAGATTGGATAATAAAGCAGAGATACAGAGCGATATTGAAGGTTAAAGAAGTGGGTGGGGCTGGGTCGTTGGAGTTTAAAGGAGTGGGTGGGGCAGGGTCAATGGAGTTTAAAGGAGGGGGTGGGGCAGGGTCGTCTGAGTTTAAAGGAGTGAGTGGGGCAGGGTCGTCTGAGTTTAAAGGAGTGAGTGGGGCAGGGTTGTCGGAGGTTGAAGGAGTGGATGGAGCAGGGTCAATGGAGTTTAAAGGAGGGGGTGGGGCAGGGTCGTCTGAGTTTAAAGGAGTGAGTGGGGCAGGGTTGTCGGAGGTCGAAGGAGTGGGTGGGGCAGGGTCATTTGAGTTTAAAGGAGTGAGTGGGGCAGGGTCATTGGAGTTTAAAGGAGTGGGTGGGGTAGGGTTGTTGGAGTTTAAAGGAGTGGGTGGGGCAGGGTTGTCGGAGTTTAAAAGAGTGAGTGGGGCAGGGTTGTCGGAGGTTGAAGGAGTGGATGGAGCAGGGTCAATGGAGTTTAAAGGAGGGGGTGGGGCAGGGTCGTCTGAGTTTAAAGGAGTGAGTGGGGCAGGGTTGTCGGAGGTCGAAGGAGTGGGTGGGGCAGGGTCATTTGAGTTTAAAGGAGTGAGTGGGGCAGGGTTGTCGGAGTTTAAAGGAGTGGATGGGGCAGGGTCATTGGAGTTTAAAGGAGTGGGTGGGGTAGGGTTGTTGGAGTTTAAAGGAGTGGGTGGGGCAGGGTTGTCGGAGTTTTAAGGAGTGGGTGGGGCAGGGTCGTTGAAGGTTGAAGGAGTGGGTGGCGCAGGGTCGTTGAAGGTTGAAAGAGTGGGTGGGGCAGGGTCGTTGGAGTTTAAAGGAGTGGGTGGGGCAGGGTCAATGGAGTTTAAAGGAGGGGGTGGGGCAGGGTCGTCTGAGTTTAAAGGAGTGAGTGGGGCAGGGTCGTCTGAGTTTAAAGGAGTGAGTGGGGCAGGGTTGTCGGAGGTTGAAGGAGTGGATGGAGCAGGGTCAATGGAGTTTAAAGGAGGGGGTGGGGCAGGGTCGTCTGAGTTTAAAGGAGTGAGTGGGGCAGGGTTGTCGGAGGTCGAAGGAGTGGGTGGGGCAGGGTCATTTGAGTTTAAAGGAGTGAGTGGGGCAGGGTTGTCGGAGTTTAAAGGAGTGGATGGGGCAGGGTCATTGGAGTTTAAAGGAGTGGGTGGGGTAGGGTTGTTGGAGTTTAAAGGAGTGGGTGGGGCAGGGTTGTCGGAGTTTTAAGGAGTGGGTGGGGCATGGTTGTCGGAGGTCGAAGGAGTGGGTGAGGCAGGCTCGTTGGAGGTTGAAGGAGTGGGTGGCGCAGGGTCGTTGAAGGTTGAAAGAGTGGGTGGGGCAGGGTCGTTGGAGGTTGAAGGAGTGGGTGGGGCAGGGTTGTCGGAGTTTAAAGGAGTGAGTGGGGCATGGTTGTCGGAGGTCGAAGGAGTGGGTGAGGCAGGCTCGTTGGAGGTTGAAGGAGTGGGTGGGGCAGGGTCATTGGAGTTTAAAGGAGTGAGTAGGACAGGGTTGTCGGAGTTTAAAGGAGTGGATGGGGCAGGGTCATTGGAGTTTAAAGGAGTGGCTGGGGCAGGGTTGTCGGAGTTTAAAGGAGTGGGTGGGGCAGGGTTGTCGGAGTTTAAAGGAGTGGGTGGGGCAGGGTTGTCGGGGTTTTAAGTAGTGAGTGGAGCAGGGTTGTCGGATGTCGAAGGAGTGGGTGGGGCAGGGTTATTGGAGTTTAAAGGAGTGGGTGGGGCAGGGTCGTCGGAGTTTAAAGGAATGGGTGGGGCAGTGCTGTCGGTGTTTAAAGGAGTGTGTGGGGCTGGGTTGTCGGAGTTTTAAGTAGTGAGTGGGGCAGGGTTGTCGGATGTCGAAGGAGTGGGTGGGGCAGGGTCATTGGAGTTTGAAGGAGTGGGTGGGGTAGGGTCGTCGGAGTTTAAAGGAATGGGTGGGGCAGTGCTGTCGGAGTTTAAAGGAGTGAGTGGGGCAGGGTTGTCGGATGTTGAAGGAATGGGTGGGGCAGGGTTGTCCGAGGTTGTAGGAGTGGGTGGGACGAGGTCGTTGGATGTTGAAGGAGTGGGTGGGGCAGGGTCGTTGGAGGAGGATAGGGTTTGGGGGCAAGGTTAACTGCGTCTGTTGATGTTATGCAAACCATGCGTTTATGGCATGACTTATTTGATACATCAGATTTGACAACCACCAATGTTCTTGATATTGTTAAGGAGTTTACATGGTGCAGCAACTATGCTGAACTTGCAGATTGCATCAGTGAGCAACATGTCAGCAATCCGGCATTGAGTAACTGTGACATGGTCTGTGGTGATTCTCAAGAAGATAAAAACAATCTATGCAATTCTGATAGGCATAGTGATTCGGAAAATGTTTCTGGTAAAGATGATATGGATGTATTTCCAAGTAACTGAATTTGAATTTGAGTCAGAATCCGGTAATACAATTTATAGCAAGAAAACGAAACGTAACGTTCTTAATGAATGTCCTTCATGAACCACTTTCAATTGTATATTGCAAATGTATATCAAGTTGTTTATCAGGAAAATTTGTCATAAAATTATATATTCGAGCGATTCGGGCGCCATTCTGCTTTAAAACACGATTACTAAAGTATTTGATTTCCAAATTGGCACATTCGACATATATATTCGACTTACTTAAAATTAATCTCTACTTTTTAGGTGACAATGAATTCCTAGTCCCCATTTTGAACCATGCCACACATACTGCTGCGATTGGTCAAAATGTTAAATTAGATCACAAAATATTAATTACATTGTAGATTCCAGTCCCCACATTGAACAACAGCACCCATACTACAACGTGTGTTTGGAATGTTATATTAACTGTATGGAAAAGGGGACACTTGAAACTATCGCATTATACTGGGGTCAGTGAAATTTTCAAAACTCAAACACAAATTTACACACGTATTTGACAGGTTTGGGTGGAACAGGGGACATCGCCGAAATGATCTGAAATTTTCAGAATCCATTAATTTTAGTACGTAGATTCCATTTTTGATATCATTTCATTCCGGGGACGTCCCCGGATTGTAGATCGTCCCCGGTTTGTCGCTGTGTATTCATGCAATTGTCCCCTGTTTGAACCAGTTCACCTACACCTTAATCCGCCCCAGTGTCAAAGTGTCAATCAACTCAACCGGAGTGCAATGGTTCTCTATGAGGATGTATCTAAGGGAGACGTCAGCATTGATAGATTCGAGGCTGCCCCACATGGGATTTTTTATATTAATTGTTATAATTTGAAAACGGCTGAACCAAAACTGTAAAACGATAGTGGCAGGATAGTGGATAGTGCAATAAATAGTCAGCCAACACATGTTTGGAATTAATATAACATGAAATATAACAAGGTTGCGAATTTTTATTCGTTGTACTGTATAAGGTAAAAATTACTTGTATGTATAATAATATAAATAATCTTAATGAATGGGAGATAATATTTTATATTAGTGATATACCCCATATTTAATTATTGCATGGATTAAATGGAGAATGAGTAACATATGATAGGCCTACAGCCAATCGCACCAGTCTAACGAGATATATAACTAAGTATATACTGCTGTATAGATATGATAATAAGGCATGATTAATACCAAAAAACAAATCAAATCTAATACCAAAAAAGAATTTTTCGGGCTATCTAGTGGTACTGTATATAATACTTACCTTCTATAATTTTCCATTTTGGAGTAATTTTTACTAAAACTGAAGGGTAATCGCTCATAATTTCTTCAAAACGAGTTCAGAGTTCAAAACGACACTCGACATCCATTCATATTTCTTTGAAATTGCTTAAATAACGACATGCCGTCTTCAGGGCGTTCATATTATTGTTGTAACTTAATGATAAAAACTATTTCAGTTGGAGTTTTACACGCCCATATAATGCAGTAATGTATAATATCAATAAAATATAATTCAATTACCAATTAATTTCGCCCCTCGGGGCATCCTCAGGGTTCGCAACAACAACAAGCTCTATCGTACTACTAAATCGAACCAACTACATTAATCTGATAATTACAGAGTTTCAACTCACTACTGCAGTAGCCGGCAGTACTGCAGTACCGGTACCTTGGTATATGGTACCTTGGTTGCATTATATCAGTTAGGTACAATGGCCAAATCTGGCAATGATTGTGATTGCCATATTTGGCAACCAAGCAAAATTTGGCAACATTTCTGATTGCCTAATTTGGCAACTATATAAAGCCGTTGTTGCCATATTTGGCAACTTAACTAACTCATTGAATATGGATTATATGGCATATGGTTCTACGTCATTAAGTCCTTCTATGGCAGTATGGTCATTCCTTAGATCCTGAAATGTTAATGTTAGGCCTAGAAAAAAGGCAAAGGGGTAGGGCCAGGTTACAGGTTATACTTATACCGGTCAGCCAGTCAGCCAGTAGTGGCATATTCTAAGTTCTAACCAATACAGCAATATATCCTAATAAATGAGGTGAGAATGAGAGTCAATAACACAAACACAGACTGACTGGTGATAGTTTTTTTGACATTTTTGCTAGTAATCTCTGGCGCTGCTTGGGGAGGTGGTTGATTGTTGTTTGTACCAATAATAGTTTAGTAGTTAAAGATTGTAACTGTGTAATGCTGATACAATTGCCCAGCAATCTAAATCATCCTTCACTCTATATCAGTTCAGTATATCTATCTTTCCATTCCTACATCAGTACATAGCCGACTACATACAGACATATAATGAAAATAATTTCATCCCGTTTTTCATTAGCTGATTACACTGGATTAGGGCCTACCCTACTAGAAACAATTTGTTGAATCCATTAACTTAGTTAACTTGTTAACACGCGTTTTGGTTTTATCAGTCTTTCTCAATTTTGTCACTATTTTTCTTCCGTCACGCCGTTTCTCAAACTTGAATGCCTTCTTGCTGCCTTTTGCTGTTTTGGTGATGTTAACGTTCTGACGTTGTCAAATATTATTACGTTTATTTCCATTTCAGCCTTTGAAGCATGTGATTCTTTAGATTTGTTTATGCCTATACCATAGGCAGATAGGGCCTATACCAATCTACCAGCTGACCAGTACGGTATCTTTTACAGACTCATCCATATGTCCATTAACATATTAACAACATATCAAATAGGCCAACATTCTGACATTTCATCAACTAATAGGCCTAATGTTTATATATATCACAACTCGACAAGGGTAAGCAAGCAGTACAGCAGTAAGCAATTTTGAAGTAATTTACAATGACAGGGTTACTGACAGGGCTGCACAATAATAATTGTTGCCAAAAATGGCAACCATTATTTTTCTTTAATTCTAATGGTTGCCAAAAATGGCAATAATTATTTTAGGCACATTTCGGCCTATTGCTAAGAGGAATTCAGACGATGATTTTTTTCTTATACGGTCAATTATATTTAAATTTCGCGCTCTTTTCACTTAACTATTTACCAAAATGCGATTTTACTTCTGGGCGTGCGAAAATTAGAAAAACCAAAAGTTGCCAGATTTGGCAATAAACATTGCCATATGTGGCAACTTTTGAGGTTGCCAGATTTGGCCATTGTACCTAACTGTATATGGGCGTGTAAAACTCCAACTGAAATAGTTTTTATCATTAAGTTACAACAAATTCATATTTCTGTCTGCCGATGCCGGTCTGTTTGTCTGTCAAACATTAAGAAAGAATACAGGCTAACTAAAATTCTTGCTATAGAGGTTTTTTCGGTTCGTGATTTCATTTCCGATGTCAGTTTTCACATTTCACGTAATATAGACCCTCCGCCTGTCTGACTGTCCGTCATTTTGCCAATCTGTCTGTCATTAGATATTTGCAAACAAAGAATTGCGTTTACGTGGTTTAAATCAAAATTTTGGGATTCCTCGTAAAATTTTGAGTTAGAAACTGTCCTTCTAGCCAATAGGGTCTTGCAAGAAGAAAAAAAAACATTATCATAAAACTTTAAATACGTTTTTCACAGAACGCCTTTTTTTGATACTACGTTTTACTTTTCACGCCACATATACAGTAAGTAACAAATATGTCAGAATGTAACAAATGAAACTACAGTATTGGCCTAAAATGGATAAGGAATGAAATAAATATGAAAATTAACTACTAATGTCAAGATAACTAATGTAAAATACAAAGCAAGACCATATATATTACAACATAACAAAGGGTAGGCCTACATAAAACAAAGTAACTACATACTAACTGGTACATGTACTGTAGGTGGGTACTGTAGGGTAGGTATGTGGCGGATGATTCTAAATTAGGAAAACACTAGTAAAACAGTAAAACACTAGGAAAACATAGGAAAAGTACTGTAAAACACACGGAAAACAGTGAAAATATTGATCAGCAGGGAATTTAACACATGTACTTCTCTGAATTGACAATCCTAAATGTACTCCTCACATAGCACCCATTAAGTAATCACCGTAAAACATAGGGAAAACACTATAAAAACACTATAAACCTTACGGAAAACAGTGAAAAAATTGATCAGCATTAAATTTTACCTATATGCTGCAAAAAAATAAATTGAAAGAGTCTAATACTGCCCAGAAAGCTTGTTGCCAGGCAACCAAAGAACTGTAACCAATCAGCATACGGTGCAGTATCAGTACAGCAGTACTATCCTTGTTTTACTGGTCAGTCGGTAGAGGCGCAAAGTACCAGTATTGCTGTATTCTGGTAGGCCTATTACCTGATTACAGATTACAGTATTAGTGCTGTGTAGTGCAGTAGTGTATTCCAGTATTCCGTTATTGCAGTATTGTTAGGGTTAGTTAAAGCTGTAAATATTTCTATATTTTAGTAGCTGAGTAGTACCGGTAAGCATTACCTGATTACAGTATTAAGACAGCCTGGCAGCCTGGTTACAGAGATAGTGCCATAGCCATGGGCCATTACAGCATTACAGCATTGGATGCATTGTATTCTTAGGTTACCGGTAATTATTTCCATTAACTTAAGCAATAATAATACCTTTACCAATAAAATAGTCAACAACTTCGTTATCAAAATATTTCATATTTTTCATTAAAATGTAGCACGAATTATAAGTAAATCCGATTTCTTTTTCAAGACAAGCCTTGTGAAAGTACATATTACCGATTTTCTTTTTCTCTTTGATAGAAATAATACCCCGTTTACGAAAACATTGATTGGTAACAACTCAACGATCATTTGGCTGCAGGGTATCATCATTGGCAATGTCGCTTAGTGTTATAAGGTTACTGACACTTGTTGAAGGTTGACATTTTTGAACCGTTATATCCGACTTCGCATCGAGATCAGGAAAATCATCATCAATTACAATCATAGGTGGATCTAGATATTTTTCTTTTTTATCATAATATGGCTTTGCATTTAGTGAATCTACATCCGCCAATCCGATCCACTTATATTGAATAACAACGTAGTCCTCAGTACTGTACTACTCCAATCGGCATGCTGCATTGCAGCTGCATTATATATATAGGCCCTATTAAGAATGCTGTGCCGGCTTGTTGACAAAAGTGCGCCTCCACAACTCCCTTACACTCTTACAGCCTTATCACCCATGACATTTGCTAGATCATCCGCATCTTCAAGGCCAGTGTCCTTTAAGACAGTAAGAAAGATGCGTCTCAAGAAAGTCATGGGCTGTCCACCATGCTTATTCACTCCATGCTGCCATGAGGTGCACTGGCTGCAGTCCTCCCTCACGGCGATAGCAATGTCCTGCAAAGCGGAGGCGGCTTTGTTCTAGTGTCAAGCTTGGGAGAACCAATGAGACACCTCCAACTCCAATGTTGAATATATAGTGCTGTAGTGTCTGGTTGGAGATGTGTGCATTGTACTTGACAGCTTGACACAGTCTGACAGTGAACCTAATCAAAACAATTAGTCAATAAACATTAACATTAACTCAACAACATAATAGGTTACAGTTTACAGTAGTCTTATTTTTGCCATACGATAGTCTTATTTTTGCCATACGAAAATACCACAGGTATGGGTATGAATGAACTATACAGCTATAACTCCACTACCGCTACCGCGGTATACACCATTAAGGCAGTAAGGCTACCACAAAGCCATACCACTACCGCAAAAAGTAACTCTTAACTACTGATGTCTGACTGTATGTGTGCGATCCCTGCTTTTATAATACTTATAATAATTAATTTGATCATTAAAATAATGTTGCATTGTAATTATGTAATATATATGTACTGATACGGGATGCAGTTTTGATTTAAATACCGATATACAGTATGGCAGCATGGGTAGGTACACTTGGAGTTGTACTAAAGTCCAATATTGGACTTTGGAGTCCAAAATTGGACTTTAAGTCTAAAATTGGACTTGAAGTCCAATTTTTGACTTCTCACCGACTGAGTCGGTGAGAAGTCAAAAATTGGACTTGAGTCCAAAATTGGACTTCGACTCCAGTTCAAGTCCAAAATTGGACTTCTGTGAGTCCAATCTGTGAGTCAGCCAATTGTTCCAGGGCCTTGGGTAATTGGATCGGGCGGGATTTTTTTTCTTTAATCGAAAATATATCAAAAAATAAGAGTTTTGAACAGGGGGACCTGAAATTCACCAGGGGGAACTTTTTTTATAAGGCTTTGAATTTTTACAAAAGTCCAATATTGGACTTTAAGTCCAATTTTGGACGTGACATTGAGAATCGAACTTGAAGCATGACAGATGAGAGACAGCCAGACAGCTGTTAAGTTATGGAAAGTTACCTTTGCAGCTCTCTATGTATCTTCAGTGTACTGACTGTACTGTACTTAGAATATAATGGTACATTCTAGCATTCTAGGTACGCCTACTTTGTACTGTACTTTTAGCATATTGTTTAGTTTACAATTTACATTCATGTTATGTCTAACCTTACAGCCTTATGTACCCAGGACTTTATAGTGTCTTTAGGAGGACTAGATTAGATTATGCTCCAACAAATATTTAATTACAAATTATATTTGGTGGATACTAGCTGACTGGTAGCAATGCCAGGTTAGCCAACTGCAGCTGCTGCTAAGGCTAACTACAGTACAAGCTACGATTTCGTCTAAGGCTATGGCAGTATGGGAGCCCTATCAGAAAGAAATACTACCACCATCTCTTCTAATTGTTTCCATACAACAGGAAGTGTATTATAAAACGGCTGGATAACAGGATAATGAAATGGGATTAGTAACTGATTAACGTGTTGGGGTCTCCACATAATAAGTACAGAAGTAACAAGTAACACACGTCATAATCATAAGGGAAAGGAACAGGTTAGAGAGGCAGGCTTTTCTAACTAAAACAATAAACGGCCACTTTTGACTTTACCAATTGAAGGAGCCCTATAACCTCACCACATACTAATACTACAATCGGCATGATTCATTGCAGCTGCATTATATATATAGGCCCTATTATGTATTAAGAATGCTGTGCCGGCTTGTTGACAAAAGTGCGCCTCCACATCCACAACTCCCTTACACTCTTACAGCCTTTATCACCCATGACATTTGTTAGATCATCCGCATCTTCAAGGCCAGTGTAGAAAGTAAGACAGTAAGAAAGATGCGTCTCAAGAAAGTCATGGGCTGTCCACCATGCGTATTCACTACATGAGGTGCACTGGCTGGTCCTCACAGGCACGGCTTAAAGCGATGTCCTGCAAAGCGGAAGCAGCTTTGTTCTAGTGTCAAACTTGGGGGAACCAATGACTGAATGAGACACCTCCAACTCCAATGTTATCAGTTATATAGTGTCTGGCCATTCTGCTAAGTAGGGCATGTACGCCGAACGCGTTCGGCGCACAATTTTTTCCAGAATTTGGAGCAGGCGCAGAAAATTGAGAGCGCAGCGCCGCGCAGCGCGCAGGCGCAGAAAATTTAGAGCGCGGCGCGACAGGCGCAGGCGCAGAAAATTGATAGCACGGCTCAGACTTGCATTACAGCACTAAGTCAGTACCGGTAAGTAGACCTACCCGCTACCCCTGGCAGTCTGCCGACTACCGGTAACAGGGTAATGACAATACAGATAAGACTGTAAGAAATACTGAAATAATAAGCCTCCTACTTGCTACTTGGCTGCTTGGTGTGCTTTAGGCCAGTACAGCCTGACAGCAGTCTGGCAGTAGGTGGTAAGCAGGCAGGTACGTGGTAGGAGATTTCGCGCAGTATTTCTGCTGTGCGCGCCAATCTCGCGCAGAATTTCTGCTGCGCGCGCCAATCTCGCGCAGTTTTTCTGCTGCGCACGCGGATTTTGCAATGTTTTCGACTGCGCAGGCGCACATTTTTTTCTGCGCCGCGTCGCGTTCGGCGCACAAAAAAATCACTTAGCATACGGGGTGTCTGCTGTCTGGTTGGAGATGCAGAGATGTGTGCATTGTACTTGACACAGTGAACCTAATCAAAACAATTAGTCAATAAACATTAACTCAATAACATAATAGGTTACAGTTTACAGTATCTTATTTTTGCCATACGAAAATACCACAGGTATGGCAGTCAGTATGGGTATGAATGAACTATACAGCTGTAATTCAACTACGCTACCGCGGTATACACCGCTAAGGCAGTAAGGCTACGGCAAAGCTATACCACTACCGCAAAAAGTAACTACTGATGTCTGACTGTACGTGTGCGAGTGCGATCCCTGTTTATAACATTGTATAATACATATAATAATTAATTTGATCATTAAAATAATGTTGCATTGTAATTATGTAATATATATGTACTGATACGGGATGCAGTGGAATTGGAATTGGAATTGTACTAAAGTCCAATATTGGACTTTGGAGTCCAAAATTGGACTTGAAGTCCAATTGTTGACTTCTCACCGACTGACATATACATCCTTTTAAATTGACCTTATGAGGAACCAGAATTATTTATAACTTGAGCAAAAAGTATAACCTTTTTCACTAACCTATTCTCGAGGCGAGGCTTTATCTCATCTCTGGAGTACACCTTGCAGGCAAGTTGCATTGCAATAGTGTGTAGGGATGGATTTTGCTCAAATTTTGATCAACACATTCAATGAAATTTTAGAAATTCCACCAAAAATATGTTGGCACTTGTGTCAAATCAAATAGGTGACCCTCCTAATCTGCTAATCCTGAAATCACCAGCTAATCCTGAAATTTAGTGCAGGTGATATCAATATTCCTAACTCTTGTTTATTGTTTTTTGGTTACTTTCAACTCACCTCTGTAACCTGCTCCTTTGCTAACCCTGTAACCGGGCACTAGTGAAAGTGACTTTAGTTTAGAGGATTTCAGGATTAGCAGATTAGGAGCTAGGAGGGTCCCCTATTTGACACAAGTGCCAATGTTTTATTTTACTTTTTTTACTGGGAGAAAAAGTAAAATCAATGCAAAATTATGGCTCTATGGTACATTATTATGTGGCAATATATTCAATATTATTGCAGGTTGCTGTGTTGCCGCCTTTGCAAAAGCTGTGCCAACAAAAAGTTACAATATTCAGATATTATGGGGACAACTTTTTCCCTACCAGTAGGGAAAAAAAGTAGGCCTACTACTTTTTCTCCCGATTTTAGGGCATATTCAAGCAAAAAGTAGCAATATAAAAATATAAGTTCTTTAAGCTCTATACTTCGTTTTATATGTCTACCATCTGATCATACCACCCCACTGCTGCACTGCACCCCTACCAATAGCCTTTTTAAGTATAAGCCTTTTTAAACTAATACTGTATGTATATGTTTTAAATATTATATTTCACAACACTCAGACACTAGGCCTACATCAGTTTATTTTTTTACCTTTGCAATACAGTGACAGTAACAAGCTAACAACTATTGAACTAGGCCAACTATGACTTCTGTCTGTATCTGACTATGCTGCTATGAAATTCAAATTTGGGGTAAAACTCAAATTTAGAGAATTAACCTAACCTTGTATTAAATTTGAGGTAATTCCAAAATTGGGTCTATAATTTGAAATTTGAGGTATTCTCAAATTTGATGATCTCCCTGACTGACTGACATATCATTGCGAAGATAAGATGGATTATAACATAAAGCACAATATTGCCAGTTGCCACCTGGAAGTTTTTGAAAACTTAAAAATTTTCTCGAACGAGATTTCGAAAATACGTGATTCGATTCGAAATACCCATTCATACTGTATTATAATCATAGACCGTTCCAGTCAGCCAGTGCAGCAGTGGGCCCGACCCACAAATCAGCCAATGATCCAACTGCCAACCTTCATACTGTCATAGACATTCTGACATTCCGGGTCCAGCATTCCAGCATTCAGAGCTTTATATACAACTACTGTTGAACTATGCTGCTATGGCTGTATGTATGTATAGTATAAACAAACAGTCGCTTAGATTTCTAAAACATTTCAGATGTCTTGATAAGAAAGCAGAGTCTAAAGACTGTTTAAAAGAATAGCGATTAGTGATGATGATGTTTCTACTGTGTTCCAGGTCCATCATGTTCCATATGTTAATGACCCTGATAAAGAAGAGGTGATGTATGGAACATGCAGACATGGGCAGATGGGCGGGGCATGGCCTTTGCTTCGTAATTTTATATATATGGCCAGGTCATGATTGCATTGGATGTCTGGCTGGGATATTAAAATAGTCTGCGAGGATGTTGCACATTGTTGTAATGGAGGATCAGGTTTAGATCTTTACATATAAGTTTAAATCACATTATCAAATTGAACTTTAATTGATGTATACTGCAGTAGGTAGTGGTTCCAACTTTAGAGTCTCCAGTCGTATAGAATAACTAACAAAAGAATCAAGTCCACATATATTGTATAAACCACGTCAACCTTTGCGGCAACATTTGTCTAGTAATGGGCTCCAAACTACAGAACTATGTGGGAGAATGATGGTACAGTATTCCAATTGACAGATAGAGCTCGGGCAGGCGAATATTACATAAGTCTTCAGGCTGTCAGGAGAGGAATGGCTTCATTTGATATACAAAGTTTTAAAGAGGACATCAACAACCAGAAAACATATTTTTTCCGAAGATGTGTGATATGAATGATGAACAGAACCGATATGTAAACGTCCAAATTCTGGAATTGATTCAACATCTACAAGATATAGTAGGCCTTCCTGAGTCTGTGCAGCTGTGTGAGCTTGAATCTCGCAACAGTCTGACAGTGAGGATTTGGTCTGTTTTTTTCCGAAGATGTGTGATGTGAATGATGAACAGAACCGATGAATGCCAGCATATGTAAACTTCCAAATTCTGGAATTGATTCAACATCTACAAGATATAGTAGGCCTTCCTGAGTCTGTGACTGTGCAGCTGTGTGAGCTTGAATCTCGCAACAGTGAGGATTTGGTCTACTTTTCTTCTTACCAACAGTAAGGCTGTAAGGATAGCGAATTTCTCTAGTCTTCTGCATTTTTATCACCAATCACTAACGGAGTTAACAATCATTAAAGTTATTGACTGTAAGTTGCTGTGCTGTAAGGTTAAGCCTACCCTGCATACATGTCATACAGTCATGTCACAGGTTACACTGGTCACCCATTCTCACCAAGCTCTATACAGCTATAAGCACTAAGCAGCAAAGCCTACTGCTACACCCTACTGCTGGCAGGCTGGTGATGTTGTAAAGACTGGCGAAATTTGAGGTTTTGTCTCAAATTTGAGGTTTAACCTCAAATTTCAATTTTCGCCCCCAATAAAAGCATGTTTGCATCGGTGAAATATTTTATTGCATCGATAAAAGTTCTTATTTTACATTATATTTTAACATATTACAAGTAGAAGTTGCTCCAACAGTTTCCCTAAGTCGCAGCAACACTTGATATTATGGAGCCTAAAAATACCTCAAATTTGAACAAAAAACCCCAATTTTCGACAGTCTATTACCAGAATTCGAAATTTGGGGTAACCCCAAAATTTATGATCTCCCTGACTGTCAGTAGGGCCTATGTGATAAACGTCATTCCGAATAGCTGAATGCGAAACTTATAATGCTTACATTCCATCCAGATTGCAGATGTGGAAAATTTCCTTCCACCCCTTGTCAGCTTGTTCTGCAGTTCTGAGTGGCAGTGGCAGGTATGTATTATTAAAAAAACCTAATAAAAATTGGACCCATAGGCCTATAAATTAAATATATACTTAAATATAATTACCGGTATCAGAGGCGCTTTTTAGCCTTTCGGCCTGTCTACTACTACTACTACTACTAGGTCGAGCGAACTCGGACAGTGGAAATGTTTTTCCTAACTTCTATGTCCGTTTTGCTACTCTCTATCCAAGGTACTGGAAGTCGGCCTGTGAGCCTATTTAATACTGTAATATAAGTGCAGGCAGAAGTGTAAATCGAATATATAAAAACAGTAGGTAAAAGTAATGCATATTAATCGAACCGTTATTTAGTAGTAGGTTGAGTAGTAGGGATCGACCGAATTATTCGGTTATTCGGTAATTTTTTATCAAGTTCGGTTCCGGTTCTGCAAAATTTTAAATTCGGTCGATCCATTGCCAAATCCATGAGGTTTTATGACAGGACAGTCAAGGCGTATAAAAGTATAGGCCCTACAGCCATTCTGCTAAGTAGGGCATGTACGCCGAACGCGTTCGGCGCACAATTTTTTCCATAATTTGGAGCAGGCGCAGAAAATTGAGAGCGCAGCGCCGCGCAGCGCAGCGCCGCGCAGCGCGCAGGCGCAGAAAATTTAGAGCGCGGCGCGACAGGCGCAGGCGCAGAAAATTGATAGCACGGCTCAGACTTGCACTACAGCACTAAGTCAGTACTAGGGCTCGATCGGAGTTGGGATTTGGCCGGAGCAGGAGCCGGAGTTGGACAATTTGGCCGGAGCCGGAGCAGGAGCCGGAGTTTTTCAAAAATTTTAAAAAATTAATTATTTATTTAAAAAAAATAAAGTATGGTTATCGTTCGCCAATCGCTCATAATCAATCATACTGCTGTACTGTAGGTCTAATTAATTTCATAATTTATAGATTTACGAATTTTCAATTTAACATTTAAGTAATTAATTTATCACGGACAGACGGCCTGACGCTGACGGCTAAAAATTACCTACAGTGCTACAGTACCTAACTCACTAACTGTCAGACTGTCTAACTGTGGTAGAGGTGTGTACTGTAGGTAGCCTACCGCTGTACCGTACGTGTACCAGTACTGCAGTACATTATGCTGGCATGACAGTCAGTAAATGGCTGCAGTCAGGCAGTGGTACAGTGTACAATCATAGCATTTACAACAATTTTTTACAGTAGGTAGGGCTGTAGGGCCTATCTGTAACAGTCTGCTAGTCAGCCAGCTGGCCAGTACCAGTACTGCAGTACAGTCAGTCAGTCAGTCATTGACTAGGTAAATACTGCAGTATTATGCTTGATATTGAAGCTGTACTACAGTACGGTACTTATAGTGTCAGAGTGTAGATAATTGTTCAGATTAGAATATGCACGAAATATAATACTTTATTAAAAAATTAACTCCGGCAATATTTTTACCGGAGCCGGAGCAGGAGCCGGAGGTGCCAAAATGGCCGGAGCCGGAGCCGGAGGCCGGAGCTCCGATCGAGCCCTAGTCAGTACCGGTAAGTAGACCTACCCGCTACCCCTGGCAGTCTGCTGACTACCGGTAACAGGGTAATGACAATACAGATAAGACTGTAAGAAATACTGAAATAATAAGCCTTCTACTGTCCCACTTCTGTACTTGCTACTTGGCTGCTTGGTGTGCTTTAGGCCAGTACAGCAGTAGGCAGGCAGGTACGTGGTAGGAGATTTCGCGCAGTATTTCTGCCAGTCTGCTGTGCGCGCCAATCTCGCGCAGAATTTCTGCTGCGCGCGCCAATCTGCCAATCTCGCGCAGTTTTTCTGCTGCGCACGCGGATTTTGCACTGTTTTCGACTGCACAGGCGCACATTTTTTTCTGCGCCGCGTCGCGTTCGGCGCACAAAAAAATCACTTAGCATACGGGCCCTACAGGAGTTCCCACATTGTTGAAGATACATGTCTCGTGCTCGTCTCATCTATTGTTCAACCAGAGCACCTGCTCCGGACCGTTTGACTCCCCCCACCCCCCCTCCCATTTGACCATGACATAATTTTTTAACCGCCCTTATCCTATATTTTTAGCTCTCATACCGATATTTAGTACCAGGCTGCCAGGGAGTGAGTGGTACCCCAGGCTCGGAGTGTGAGTTTAAAGTCGCCAAGAACACAACACGTGGGAAGCGGATTCGATGAATATCAGAAAATGCAGCCAGGCTTATATTCCTTAAATACAATATCCGTTGGTTTGGCTATAACACTTATACTATACCGGTACCCAACAAGTCCCTAAAAGGTGCCAACCCTGCTCCATAGCGCGGGAATTCAAATGATTGAAAGACATGTAATTTATACTGGAAAGGGTGGCAGATCAGATCTGCTACCTATATTTTGGCGGTAAATTCAAATCTTCAAAATCTAACATTGAATACCGGTACATGAATAGGCCTAGAGTAAGACTAATGTAATTCATTGAATTAGAATAAATTATTTCTAATCGGTTTAATTCACTCATCCGTTATTGTTGTTGTTTTATCTATTCTGGGGCTTCGAGCAGCACGTCAACAACTAAGCTGACTGGTTAACTAGTCTGGGACTTCGAGCACCACGTGAACAACTAAGCTGACTGGTTAACTAGTCTGGGACTTCGAGCAGCACGTGAACAACTAAACTGAACTGTTAATACAGTAGGCCTACTGCACATGCAGTAGCAGTAGCTACTACAGTAAGAGGTTTACAGTATGAAGTCTACTGCTCTAGCTCCTTGACCCTTTAGTACGTTACTCACGTACATACTGCATCACACTGTGTACAGTTTGTGATGGAAATATGATAATTCTGTAATTTGAATCAACCGCCAAAAATAAATAAATTCACTGCGCCTTTCTATCACCTATCCACTTGTAATCTACTATTAATATACTAGGTATAAGTGTATAATAGTTAACCAGTCAGCTTAGTTGTTCACGTGCTGATCGAAGTCCCAGACTAGTTAACCAGTCAGCTTAGTTGTTCACGTGCTGCTCGAAGTCCCAGACTAGCTAACAAGTCAGCTTGGTTGTTCACGTGCTGCTCGAAGCCCCAGAATAGATAAAACAACAACAATAACGGATGAGTGAATTAAACCGATAAGAAATAATTTACTCTGATTCAATGAATTACATAAGTCTTACCGGTACTCTATTCATGTATTCAATGTTGAAACAGATTTGAATTTACCGCCAAAATATTGGTGGCATATCTGATCTGCCACCCTTTCCAGCACAAATTACATGTCTTTCAATCATTTGAATTTCCCGCGCTATGGAGCAGGGTGGCACCTTTTAGGGACTTGTCCGGTACCCATAGTGGAGTCGAAGAACTCTCCTGCTTTCCCAGTCATTGAAAACATCTATGCTGATGCAATATATGAAACGGATCTAACAGACGCGTATTCCGATAATGATGTTGTACATGCCTTTGGAGGCGATCCTGGAGATTTGGACGTCTACAGAGCGGTCTGCAGAGAACCATATCTAAGAATATTCAATATGGGTTTCGAGCTTCAGGGTTATGGTCGCTTGATGAGAAGCAAGCTAAACAAAACGTAATGACACTGTCGTTGAAATGTTGCAGGAGCACCGACTGACCGAGGTTCCAGTTCAGAATCCATGAAGCACAGGATAGGGAAGAAAGTCCCTAGAGCTGTTCCTGATCCTGGCCACGGCCAGATACTAGTCAGCAATAGAGACACCTCAACTACAGTAGTGTGGCAATCTGCATCTGTCCAAGGTGCTATAGCCAATCCTGGTTGCAGTAACCCTGACCCTGTGGAGGAGGTGCCCTCGACATCATCAATCACTCTATGGATATCTATCTAGATGATCTTGAAGATCTCTAGGATCAGAACCTTATAAATGACGTAGTCTGCGCAAAGTGCCAGCAGGTAGATGATGACGGGGATGACGGATAAACTATCATGTGGCTCCCCTGTGACTACTGCACGCTGTGTTACCACCGGAGTAGCATTGGATTAGGCTCGAAAAGTTTCTTGTCACTATTGTTTTTAAGCAGGTGTTGACTGTATTTGTACACTGTAGTAATTTTGTATGGCTTCTGTTCGGGTGTTCAGTTTGTAATATTGTGTTTGTAATATTAATGGCTTGCAATTGTAATATTGTTCAGTTCAGTGTGAGTCTGTTCCATAATTTCTACTGTCACTATTCATAGGTCTCTCTGTCAATAGGTCAGTCTTTACCGAGTTCAGTAGTTGGACAGGCAAATTAGAAAAACTCCACTAATCTTCTATTCTCATATTCTTAATAGTAACAGCCTAATAATTTGTAAATGAAGTAATATGCCTATTGCTGAAGATCGGCAGTCTAGCCCTGCCGATTCAATATCTGATCTGTTAGTTGCTTTTGGACTTCCGAAAGATGACGTTGAACTCAAGAAGGCGTATAATGCGGCATACGACAGAGCAATGTCGAAGTTCCGGGAACCGAGCCCACCTCCGGCGCCCCCACCACCCCCCGTCGCCGTTCCGAACCCGGTAATCGCACAGCAGCAAGCGGCGCTCAAACAGCAGCAACAGATGGCGCAGTTAGTGAACGGGGTTAACCGAGGCGGCACGACGGAACGCCAGCTGCAGCCAAAGGTCGTGCAGCCCCAACGCCCTGCGGCGCCTACCGCTGCGCCCCCGCCCGCGGCGGCCCAAACGGCGACCCGCGGGTGGCAGAAGGTCCCGGGCAGCACCGCCCCTCCCGGGGTATATCGCCCGTCGGAGCCAGGGACATCGGCGCGCCAACAACCCGCCCCGCAACGCGGCCCTCCCCCAGCTCTCTCAACCCGCCCCACTCCCCCGGGGTCGAACCCTCGCCCTGTCCAACCCCCCAGCCTACAACGCAACGAGACCCGCCCTACAACCTCCCAGGCGGGCTCGAATCAACCAACCTCCAACGCGAACCTCCTGCCGCTGGTTAAACACCGGATGAACAATTTCATACTCGAATCGATGGCACCAAAGGAAGGACTAAAGTTGAAGAAATACATCTTCCTCCGCCGTAAAGCCAAGGACATCCACGTCTACGTGAACGTACGAGACCGAGCGAAGCGAGTCTGTCTGGAGTGCAACCGCTACTTTGAGGGCGCCCACTATCTGGCGATCCACTTCGCGCGAAACGATCTGAAACCGGGGACCGGGTTCCTTCGCTGCAACGAGTGTGGGTTGCAGATGATGAACAACTGCGCATTGTGCGCCCACATGCGGGTGCACAGCTGCACGCGCCCGTTCACCTGCTTCGTGTGCGGGACCGTGTTCCGCGAAGCCGGGGAGAAGTTGTTCCTCGCGCACATCCAGGCGCACGGCTTCCAGGCCGAGTTGGTCGCGCTCTACTGTCTCGACGAGAACGTCCACTTCAACAGCTACTCCGAGTACTACAACCACATCATTATGCACCAGAACGTCGGGGTTTCGTCGGTCCCTGCGACTCGGAAGGCCAACGTCGTCTGTCCGCTCTGCAACGGAATCTTTGAGTCCCGCGAGAAGGTGATGGCGCATCTCCCGAGCTGTCCGAACCAGAAGAACAAGATTGTCCCAGCCGCCCAGGACGTCCAGTACATCCCACCCCCCGCTCCCAGGGTTAGTTCCGGTTTCCGGTGGGAACAGCTCGGAACCGTTCCGGAATCAACCCAACTGTCTTTATAATACAATAGAATATAATAATTTTTGCGTTGGCAGTTTAAAATCATCATTCGAGGAAAAATTTGCGTAACAAAAATGGTCCTTAAAATATATATATCTTTTTTTTTTAATTTTGAATAAATACATTTCTAATAAAAATCTAAAAACTAATTATAAATCACAAAATTTTAAGAAATATTATTTTTCAAATGGTGCTAAACAGCTCAGCTTCCGCTTTCCACTCTCACTTCCATATACTCTGCATTTTGACAGTGATGACCAACTACAGTACTTATATTCAGTCAGGCTAAAAGTCTCAGGAATATAGGGCAAAAAAACAACATACGTAGTTTTGGTTATATTATTAATAACGTTTGTGAATATTTGCTAGTAAGATAATTATAATCGTTTAGCAGAGTACTGTTTTAGGGTTTCCAGAGAACGTTCTAATAATCATGTTAATCTTAAAAAGTATTGTGAAAAAAGGCAGTTGTTATTTAGAAAATAGGAGTCCCTCTGACGTGGTGCATGAGCTATGAAACACCAACATTTTCCTAATACTATTTAACCTAATTAACTGTGAGCGTTTATATTCAGGCTACAGAGTCTTTGAACTCCGCCCAACAGCAGATCTTTGGCGTTTATAAACTTTGAGAAACAATAACAGTGACAATTGATTTAGTGGGTGTCTGGTAGACAATCTCAAAAGAAAACTATTAGTTTTCGAAAATAATGGGTAGTCATGCTCAGTCAATCAATACATTACAATTTAATTGAGCCTGCTGACTTCTTTCGTGCAAAATATAGAGAAATACTAAATCTACTATTTTTTCACATTTTCTATTTTTTTCACTTTCCTCCCATTAAATGGATCATTTGGAATCGAATAACGCTATTATTCATTCGGAAAGGTCACTCTGGAAGTTTTATTTTGTAAAAATGCTTTAATTTGGAATTGATAAGGTAAATTGCAGTTTGAGCCGCCTTATACGTTTTGTAGACTTTTGTTTTGACCTTTGAAGGTGTTTACACCCACTAACTCGATCACTGAGGTTCGAATGAGAATAACATTACCGGTAGTGCAATTAGGACTATAAGCAGGATATAATTTGTAAGTAGGCATTAGGCATAATATGGAGAGGAAGTTAAAGTTGGTAGCTGTAGCACCGAAAAAATTTAATATTAAAAAAATGGTGTGGTTTTCTCACCAAAATTGAACTTTTGGCAGATTATCCAATTACAAAATGTCCAAGCAAACAAAATTAACGGCAATTTATATTTGCGAATCAAAGTAGAAACCACCATTATAATGGTATCCCCAATGGTTTCCACAATTTGAAGATAAAATGCTGAAAACAAATTGAGACATTAACTATAATCTGTTTGTGATCTCCTCTCAGTTAGAAGACCTGGTGTAGAAAGGCCAGTCGCTTAGAATATTTTGAATGTTTGGTGTACTGATTCTTTTTATCTTATTTCTCTCGGAATAACTCGATTGGCCAGCTGTTTACTTGCGGTAATGATCCCTAAATTTACCCATTACGCTATTCCCGTTGCGGTTTCCATAAATGTGCTCAGTCCCACTCACACACATTAAGATTGATATTGACATAATATCAGACGACAGTTAGACAGTCTGACAGATAGCCAGTTTGACAGGGAGATTGTCTGTCAGGTAGACAGTCTGGCGGATAGGCAGTCTGTCAGGGAGACAGTCTGACAGGTATACGGTCGGATAGGTAGACGGGTCCGACAGGTTGGCAGTCTGGTAGAGTCTGGTAGGTAGACAGTCTGATAGGACAGGTAGATAGTGAAACACTGACAGGTGGACAGTCTTTTAGAGGTTTAGGGAGACAGTGTGACAGGTAGACAGTTTGATAGATAGACGGTCTAACAGATAGACAGTCTGATAGGTAGACAGTCCGACAGGAGGACAGTGTGACAGGTAGATAGTGTGACCGATAGACAGTCCGACAGATAGATAGTCTGGCAGGTAGACAGTCCGACAGGTAGACAGTCCGACAGGTATACAGTCTGACAGGGAGACAGTCCGACAGGTAGACAGTCCGACAGGTAGACAGTCTGACAGGGAGACATTCCGACAGGTAGATAGCAGTCTGACAGGGAGACATTCCGACTGGTAGATAGTTTGACAACTGACAGGTAGACAGTCCGACAGGTAGAGAGTCCGACAGGTAGACAGTCCGACAGGTAGAGAGTCCGACAGGTAGAGAGTCTGACAGGCACTTAACTTAACGATGTCTATGTATTTCCGTTTCTCTTTAATATATGAGACCAGAACGAATGCTACGCTCGCCTGTTACTGGAGGGAATAATGCATTGGAGATATCTAATGTAAGTTTTTCACATCATCAGGGCTAACAAGTTCTACAATATATAGCTATAAGAAGCCCAATGTGGCGACATCCTTATCTCTCGTAAAGTAATCCACTTAGAACAGCCGTAGCAATGGGGATATCTAATAATGAAAAAAAATTTAAATATTATCGTAACGCAAACAGCTTGCAATTTTTTAATATTAAAATGTTTCACACAATTTTCTTACTTCGTATTACAGATTTATTTTATTTTATTTTATTATTTTTCTTTTTGTTTTCACTTGTTTTTTCACATTTGGGCTTTCCGCACTATGTGCAACTGGTATTTGTGCCAAGAGTACAGCCCCCCCCCCCCCACACCCCCCCCAGATCTGTTATGATACAATAATATAAATTTATTGTTGGACTGTAACTAATGGTTCCTTCACCTAGACACCGGAACTAACCCTCATCCATCCCCCCAGCCAACTCAACCAGCGAGCAAACCGATTCCCGTTGTCAACAAACCTAACCCCCCAACCCCTGCAGTCACCAAGGCAACACCGTTAACCAACATTAAACCGAGCAACATGGCCTCGCATGAAGCGAAGATAGTATGCCCGCTCTGCCGGGACTGCACAGGTTCGCGAAGCCACATCCTCGAGCACATCAAGATATGTAAAGGGGTGCCCACCGAGCCGGCGAAACCCAGTCCACAACCGGGGACTTCCTCCACTACCCCGAAACACAAATGCACCACGTTCGGGTGCTGCGAATCCTGCGGCAATATGGTATGCCGCGACGGCACCCACTACAGAGATCATCTTATTAATTGCCGCAAAGGAGATTATAAACCAATGGATCTGCAGAAGAAGAAGATTAAACCCGGCGAGGTTCACGAGTGTAGTCGATGTAGGGGGAATTTTACAAGTCGAGATTCCTTGATGCTACATCTCGAGTTGTGCAATAAGGAGCAGTTGGTTGAGATGAAGGGCTACGCCGGCTCGGCTTCCACCAATACCCCCACGACCCCGGCTGTTAGTGGCGGTAGGAAGCGATCCACTTACAAAGAAGTTGTTAGAGACGATGACGATGAAGAAGAAATTGTCAGTCCTGTAAAACGCGCGACTTACACGTGCGAGAAGTGCGGGGAGGTGTTCTCGTACAAGCTGGCTTATATTCGCCATAAGAACTCAGAGGAATGCGCTGAGGCCGTCGCTGCTAAGGCGGCAATAGAGGAGAGCAAGAAAGAAATTAAGGAGGAGGACAAGGACGATGGTGACGATGATGTTAAGGTTGTTGAAGATGATAAGGCAGCTAAGTGAGTCTGAGTTTTCCGTGTTATACGAACAATCGCATTAAAGTGTTTTCGGTTTTAGGTGCGCGAGGAAACGATGGTAGAAAACATTCAAAAACTAAAACGTTTTCCTTTATACTATCATGTATAACCCACCAACTACAGCATATGCCACAACAGTTTTACTATTTCGCGAGACTTGATTTGCCATCTCTCACCATCGTTGTATAACTTACCTACGGGTATTGGTGAAATTGGCGCGTGTGGAATGTGGTGAAACATTGTATTGGTCGGCAAATGACTGCATATCGTAGAATCCATCTAGGTTTACCCTTATTAATCCAAATGAACCAAACTTATTGATTAACGTAACTAAATTAATTATCGGTATTCTTTTATGATATATTTACTCACTTTGTGTTTTATGTACAGTAGAGTTGATATGTATTTTCTGGTCTACAATATTAATGTTATATCGAGTTTAGTAGTTTGTTTCAGAGTTTGTTTGCCTAATTTTATGCAAGTATTGATTTTGTCAAATTTATTGAATTCGCCTGTTGTTGGGTCTTATAATATTTCAATATATATTTGTGTTCATTTCGTCTTATGTTTTAATTCACGAATGGTTCAATATATAATTGGGCTCAAGGTGATTTATATTAGCCGTAATAATAATAGCCATCCCTTAGAAAGTGCTGATGCTCAATCACATTTTAAAGGTCAGTGTGCATTAGGGATGTGGCGAATGTCCGCATCCGCATCCGCGGATATCCGCATCCGCGGATATCCGCATGATTTTTCGCATCCGCACCCATGGCATGCGGATGTGACATGCGGATGTTACATGCGGATGTTACATGCGGATGTTACATGCACTATTCAAGCATCCTGTCTGAAGGCCCAGCAACAACTCAATTAAATTTTCAATAATAATTACTTTTTCCCTTATGAATTTTTTTTATTTCATCTTAAAATTACACTAATACTAAAAATACACTAACACTGGACGGGAACTATATAAAAAAATGTTTGTTGTATTATTGTTTTGTTATATTATGTCCCATTCTGTTCTATAACCTTAGACGCTTGTTAGTTTATTAATATAAGATTAGAATATAATATTAAAATGCTGGTATAACCTAGATGTAAAAGGGAGGCCAGGCAAAAATATATATGTTTAATAGACATCCGCATCCCTGCGGATGTCACCTCAGACATCTGCATCCGCATCTGCATCCGCGAATGTTAAAAATATGACATTCGCAACATCCCTAGTGAGCATCACATGAAAAGGACATAGTTTCTGTTCGTGAGCATTCATATATATAGACCTGAAATATTTGAACGAGAATAGATATAATGGATCTCAGTAGGGCGTGTTGGGTCGGCTCAGGATGCGAGAATAGATCTAATGGAGCGCAGTAGGGCGTGTTGGCTCGGCTCAGGACGCGAGAATAGATCTAATGGAGCGCAATAGGGCGTGTTGGGTCGGCTCAGGATGCGAGAATAGATCTAATGGAGCGCAGTAGGGTATGTTGGATCGGCTCAGGACGCGAGAATAGATCTAATGGAGCGCAGTAGGGCGTGTTGGGTCGGCTCAGGATGCGAGAATAGATCTAATCGAGCGCAGTAGGGCGTGTGGGGTCGGCTCAGGATGCGAGTATAGATCTAATGGAGCGCAGTATGGCGTGTTGGCTCGACTCAGGACGCGAGAATAGATCTAATGGAGCGCAGTAGGGCGTGTTGGGTCGGCTCAGGATGCGAGAATAGATCTAATGGAGCGCAATAGGGCGTGTTGGCTCGGTTCTGTGCTCGAAAATATATCTAATGGAGCGCAGTATGGCGTGTTGGCTCGACTCAGGACGCGAGAATAGATCTAATGGAGCGCAGCAGGGCGTGTGGGGTCGGCTCAGGATGCGAGAATAGATCTAATGGAGCGCAATAGGGCGTGTTGGCTCGGCTCAGGACGCGAGAATAGATCTAATGGAGCGCAATAGGGCGTGTTGGCTCGGTTCTGTGCTCGAAAATAGATCTAATGGAGCGCAGTAGGGCGTGTTGGCTCGGTTCAGGATGCGAGAATAGATCTAATGGAGCGCAGTAGGGTATGTTGGATCGGCTCAGGACGCGAGAATAGATCTAATGGAGCGCAATAGGGCGTGTTGGCTCGGTTCTGTGCTCGAAAATATATCTAATGGAGCGCAGTAGGGCGTGTTGGCTCGGCTCAGGATGCGAGAATAGATCTAATGGAGCGCAGTAGGGCGTGTGGGGTCGGCTCAGGATGCGAGTATAGATCTAATGGAGCGCAGTAGGGTATGTTGGATCGGCTCAGGATGCGAGAATAGATCTAATGGAGCGCAGTAGGGTATGTTGGATCGGCTCAGGACGCGAGAATAGATCTAATGGAGTGCAGTAGGGCGTGTTGGATCGGCTCAGGATGCGAGAATAGATCTAATGGAGCGCAGTAGGGTATGTTGGATCGGCTCAGGATGCGAGAATAGATCTAATGGAGCGCAGTAGGGCGTGTTGGGTCGGCTCAGGACGCGAGAATAGATCTAATGGAGCGCAGTAGGGCGTGTTGGGTCGGCTTAGGATGCGAGAATAGATCTAATGGAGCGCAGTAGGGTATGTTGGATCGGCTCAGGACGCGAGAATAGATCTAATGGAGCGCAATAGGGCGTGTTGGCTCGGTTCTGTGCTCGAAAATAGATCTAATGGAGCTCAGTAGGGCGTGTTGGCTCGGCTCAGGACGCGAGAATAGATCTAATGGAGCACAGTAGGGCGTGTTGGGTCGGCTCAGGATGCGAGAATAGATCTAATGGAGCGCAATAGGGCGTGTTGTCTCGGTTCTGTGCTCGAAAATAGATCTAATGGAGCTCAGTAGGGCGTGTTGGCTCGGCTCAGGACGCGAGAATAGATCTAATGGAGCGCAGTAGGGCGTGTTGGGTCGGCTCAGGATGCGAGAATAGATCTAATGGAGCGCAATAGGGCGTGTTGTCTCGGTTCTGTGCTCGAAAATAGATCTAATGGAGCTCAGTAGGGCGTGTTGGCTCGGCTCAGGACGCGAGAATAGATCTAATGGAGCGCAGTAGGGCGTGTTGGGTCGGCTCAGGATGCGAGAATAGATCTAATGGAGCGCAATAGGGCGTGTTGGCTCGGTTCTGTGCTCGAAAATAGATCTAATGGAGCTCAGTAGGGCGTGTTGGCTCGGCTCAGGACGCGAGAATAGATCTAATGGAGCGCAGTAGGGCCGGCAGTAGCCTTGTGCCACCGATCAATCAGAACAGAGTTCACTGAAAAATTTGTTATAACAGCACCGTTTAGCGTATTACCTGAATATACTTCAGGTAATTTACTATTTACGTATTTACTCTGTTTAACAAGGAAAATATAACTTTGCGCATAATGGCCTTAAAGTTATTTACTCTATTATTAACAAAAATTGTGTCTGCATCGTCACTACGGGTGTATTTAAACAACAGACGAAAACACATGTTATAGGCTACTTTCACTTGTCGCAAAGTTTGTACACGGAAAATTGACCACAAAGAGCAGCAATATAAACTGTAGCAATAAGTTTTGAACAAACATAATTTAACACCAAGAGAACACCGAGAGAAATTTCTAACAAACAAATTACCTCGACAAAATAAAGAAGATTTAATTTTATTCATGTCTGCTTCATCAGAAAGGTCACAGCTTAAAATGTGTCCCAAGTATGATACCTGCTTAACACAGTCTAACGGTTTTCCATTGAGATAGATGTCGCCTGCACGGTGAAAACGATAAGGCAAAAAATACAAATGTCATGATGTATACAAACGCCCTGAAGTCGGCATGTCACTTTACTAATAATAAAAAATACAAACAGTGTGATTTGAGTTGATTGAACAAAATATCAAATTTAGCGCCGTAACGCTCACATATCTTGACTAGTGCTCGTAACCCAAAAATACTCGGCGACAGTAAACACAGGTCATCTGCGTTAAATAAGTGATTTAAAAGACTCTTTCCAACTTTACATTCAACATTAGATTTGTGGGGCGAGACACGTAGTCGGCGAGCCTTTGCATACGGTTCATATAGGGCAAATGGGGCATGTCCGTCTGTCTGTCTGTCCGTCCGTCTGTCTGGTAAATGTTTGAACGCGAATTTCTCGGCATCGCTCGTTCGGAATTGAACCAAACTTAGTAGGTAAGTAGTAGAGAGAAAGTTTAGAAAGTTTGTAAAGTTTGGTGAAAAATCATGCAGTCTGACGTCAGCTACGACAGATTATGTGGTTTTTAGAAAATGTTAAATTTCTCGGGAAGGCCTCATTTTCCTGAGCTGAAATTTTGGTGGCATGTAGAGAATCATGAAGTCTATCTTTTACGAAATTGAAAAGTTAAGACATTTAATTGGGGATCCGCTAGAGACTCAGAAGTAATGACATAGGCCTACCGGTACGGTACTGCTGTACATTGATGTGACACTTAAATGTCATGAGAGTAATAAGGTTTTACAGTTAAAGTAACAGTTTTCGTGATTGTGGTAATATGATTTTATTTTATTTTATTGACTTTTGTCATTATATATTTTTGTTGTTTACTGTTGATTCGATTATGAATATTTGATAATAATTTTAATTTTGTATATTGTAACTATTTATTACAAGTAAACCAAATTAAGCTTTTTTTGGTGACCCAGATTTCTATAAATATTCCAGATAGATATAAATCTGTTAAATACAAGTAATTTTGTGAAATAATATTTATTGTTTTTATCTGTTTTTATCCTATTCACCATGCCAAGGAATATAGTGTCATAATTCAATGACAGCAGGCCAATTCAACTGCAGGCCAATTTTTTTCAAGAAATCCTTATTAAATTACGTGAAATTTGAAACAGAGATAGATTCACCCACCTCCTCTTTACTGTACTGGGTGAGCCAAAATTTTTATTTTACTCGTAAAGCTATTATGTCGTCCTCGGACGTGTTATAACAGACGAAATAATAGTCACTCATACAAAATATCCGTACAAAATAACAAATAACAGTTCAATTAAGTTAGATTAGAGAGGTATTGGATTGTATTGTATAAAAAAAGGTGCCAGAATATGGTGCATTTATTAAAATAGCCTCGCGCAGATGTAGAACCATGCCACTTTTGAACGCCCGTATATCTCAGCTATTTTATGACGAATTTCATATTGTGTTATATATTTGGATTCGAATTACGACACTATATGCATGGTGTTGAGGTAGCCACCGGCTGTGTGAATAACTTATCGATTTTTAGAGAAACACAAAGAAATATTAAGTTTTAAATATATCCATTTTTAAACATTTTAATACGGACTAAGAATAAAAGTTATGGTAATTGATAATACGGGGAGATATTATTAGAACTGTTTATGTAATTCTAAATTATTTCATTAAATAATCTGTTTTATTATATATAAATTACACTAAACTATCTGATACCTTGTATGTCCGCAATTATTGACGTCCTCATGTCCTCCCATCTGTCATACCATCATATGCTACCACTGTGCTCAACCCGGAGATCACCAGTTCGATTCCACCTTTACTTTGCAAAAGCTGTGCCCAACAAAAAGTTATAATAACATAAAAACCACGCACGCATTCACCCATCCAACCAATTATAAATTATTAAATATACCGGTCGCCAGTTCGATCCCACCTGGACGTCATGTCCCTCGACTTTGCAAAAGCTGTGCCCAACAAAAAGTTATAATGACATTTGCTAGATCATCCGCATCTTTAAGGCCAGTGTCCTTTAAGATGCGTCTCAAGAAAGTCATGGGCTGTCCACCATGCTTATTCACTCCATGAGGCCGCCAAAGCACAAGATTATGCACTGGCTGGTCCTCACGGCGAAAGCAATGTCCTGCAAAGCGGAGGCGCGACTTCTTTCGGGCTGAGACCAACTTATTTGATTTAATTTCTTGAGGGACTGACTATCTTTGTCCAGTACATGTCCAGAATAATCGGGTGGATGAGCTCCAAATACTCAAACACGCAAAACCAATTTAAAGGGGACACATCAGGGGACACGCCATCTACTGTAGAACTTATTAATGATGAGAGATTTTGTCTCGGGGTAAATAATTGAAGAATTATTAGGTTTTCATTATCACGCCATTATCTGAATGAAATATGATAATCCATAAAGAAAGGAGAGATATAATATATTTTCTTATAATTTTTTTTATTTTCTCCAAATATCTTGGTTATTTCGAGAGTAAAAATATCGAGAGTAAAAATATCGAGAGTAAAAATATCGAGAGTAAAAATATCGAGAGTAAAAATATCGAGAGTAAAATTATCGAGAGTTGAAAAATATCGAGAGTAACAATTTTTTAAAATAAGGATTGTATAATAATTTTTTTTCCTAAAAATGTTCTAGAACAAAAATATTTATCAAAATTGATGCTAGAACTTCTTCCATAATATTTATTATAAAAATAGCAAAAACTAGCTAGTATAATAAATCTGGTGAATGGGTACCCAAGGTGTATTAATGCCATTCACTGTTGTAACCCATGCACTGCAATATTATCCCATAATTCTAAATAAAATGCTCAAGCAAAATGCAATATTTTTACTCTCGATATTTTTCAACACTCGTTATTTTTACTCTCGATATTTTTCAACACTCGATATTTTTCAACACTCGTTATTTTCGATATTTTTCATCTCGCGTTATTTTTACTCTCGATATTTTTACTCTCGATATTTTTACTCTCGATATTTTTCAAGTCTCGATATTTTTCACCATTACCGATATCTTTAATATATAATAAAGCAGTCCTCCATTACCACCCACAGGCCTCCTCTAGGAAGGGGCAATGGCTCCTCTAGGATGGCCCCTCTGGGGGGCCTCGAGCATTTCAGATTGATTCAAATCCTATCTCGGCGAATTAACCATGTTCCTAACCAATTAAGGGAAAGGAGCTGGTCACAGTGGCAAATTTATTCAAACCAAAAATAATAATCGAGATTCTATAACAAATGTTTCAAGGCTACAGTTTAATTTTTGGCGCTAATCAGCTGATAATTGCAAAGATTCAGCTTACTTGTGTTCAAATTTTATTTAAGACTAATTTAAGTTAATTGGGGGATCTTCTTGAGAGATTAGGGTGGATCTTCTTGAGATATTAGTCAATGTGGATAGCTTCCGCTGCTAGACACCTAAAATAGTTTCGAATCTCCCGTGTTGATTGATGCAGTCTAAGCCACATAATGATTTATATGTTACAGAGGAATGTATAACGGTTTAATAGCTGGGCTCCATCGACAAATGTGTTTCGCCTCGATACGAATTGGTTTATATGACCGAGTTAAGGAAATCTACACAACCAAGTTAACCCAATTGAATAATAATAAAGGTAATACAGATGTAATCGAATTATTGTGATTGTTTTTACTCTATAAATTACTAATTTAATTACCCTAATTCAATAACTATAAATAACCTACATATTTTTGAGTTTAAACGTTGGACAGGGCATATACGGACAGATGAAGAGACATGCAGAGACATGCAGATACTAAATATACATACAATTAAAAAATCTAAAGATAAAAATTACAACATGCTATGATATGCGCCCATGTGAAGAATACCAGGATTTCTTCACTTGACTTCACATGGGCCATGATATGGGCTTTTTTCGTAAGTAATAATTATTATGATCGATAAAACTAAACTTTTACCAGCAATTTATTTCAACCAATCAAATTTGTATTGAAACGAACCTAGTTTGCAGTAGCCAATCAGTTTGTAGTACCTATTACCAAGAAGTCATGGAACCATCATTTTATATTTAAATATCATTTAAGTGCGCCATCTCGTGTACACTGTAAGCATATCTATCTATTGATAGTGATGATTGATAGTTTATGCCTAATGTGCTCACTAGGTGGCGAATTCAGTTTTAACTGAATTAATTATCTTCACGTAGTATCTTATAAACTATTTAATACATAACTACAGATTTCACATGGTTTATTATATGTAATAATTATTAAGTAACACTGAGATTGAAGCTAATATCATTATCTAAAGACTTAACGCATGCATTACATGATACAATATTATATAATTCCCAAAGTTTTGTATAAAGTGTAACTTTTTTACTGCAATGTCATAAAGTGATTTTATTATCATAAAATTTTTTCTAGAATTGAAGAACGTCGACATACTTATCCGCATTCTAGCCGGCGTCACTACCGGCTCTTCAGCTGTCCTATTCGCTCAGCCAACTGACGTTGTTAAAGTTCGGTTTCAGGCTTTTGTGCCTGGACAGCCTAGACGGTACCGTAAAACCTGGCAGGCCTATTCCTCAATAGCTCGAGACGAAGGTATACGAAGAGGCTTGTGGAAGGGTTAGTAAAGTTCCAGAATATAATCCGGCGACATTCTGTAATTATTTTGATACATGTACAAAAAGTCCGCCACACAATATGAATATTAACTATTTTGGTAATTATTACAGGTACGACACACAGGGTAACTATTTTGGTAATTATTACAGGTACGACACACATGGTAATTATTTTGGTAATTATTACAGGTACGACACACATGGTAATTATTTTGGTAATTATTACAGGTACGACACACATGGTAACTATTTTGGTAATTATTACAGGTACGACACACATGGTAACTATTTTGGTAATTATTACAGGTACGACACACATGGTAACTATTTTGGTAATTATTACAGGTACGACACACATGGTAACTATTTTGGTAATTATTACAGGTACGACACACATGGTAATTATTTTGGTAATTATTACAGGTACGACACACAGGGTAACTATTTTGGTAATTGTTACAGGTACGACACACATGTAACTATTTTGGTAATTGTTACAGGTACGACACACATGGTAATTATTTTGGTAATTGTTACAGGTACGACACACATGGTAATTATTTTGGTAATTATTACAGGTACGACACACAGGGTAACTATTTTGGTAATTGTTACAGGTACGACACACATGGTAACTATTTTGGTAATTGTTACAGGTACGACACACATGGTAATTATTTTGGTAATTGTTACAGGTACGACACACATGGTAATTATTTTGGTAATTATTACAGGTACGACACACAGGGTAACTATTTTGGTAATTATTACAGGTACGACACACATGGTAATTATTTTGGTAATTATTACAGGTACGACACACATGGTAATTATTTTGGTAATTATTACAGGTACGACACACATGGTAACTATTTTGGTAATTATTACAGGTACGACACACATGGTAACTATTTTGGTAATTATTACAGGTACGACACACATGGTAACTATTTTGGTAATTATTACAGGTACGACACACATGGTAACTATTTTGGTAATTATTACAGGTACGACACACATGGTAATTATTTTGGTAATTATTACAGGTACGACACACAGGGTAACTATTTTGGTAATTGTTACAGGTACGACACACATGGTAACTATTTTGGTAATTGTTACAGGTACGACACACATGGTAATTATTTTGGTAATTATTACAGGTACGACACACATGGTAACTATTTTGGTAATTATTACAGGTACGACACACATGGTAACTATTTTGGTAATTATTACAGGTACGACACACATGTAACTATTTTGGTAATTGTTACAGGTACGACACACATGGTAATTATTTTGGTAATTGTTACAGGTACGACACACATGGTAATTATTTTGGTAATTATTACAGGTACGACACACAGGGTAACTATTTTGGTAATTGTTACAGGTACGACACACATGGTAACTATTTTGGTAATTGTTACAGGTACGACACACATGGTAATTATTTTGGTAATTGTTACAGGTACGACACACATGGTAATTATTTTGGTAATTATTACAGGTACGACACACAGGGTAACTATTTTGGTAATTGTTACAGGTACGACACACATGGTAACTATTTTGGTAATTGTTACAGGTACGACACACATGGTAATTATTTTGGTAATTATTACAGGTACGACACACATGTAACTATTTTGGTAATTGTTACAGGTACGACACACATGGTAATTATTTTGGTAATTGTTACAGGTACGACACACATGGTAACTATTTTGGTAATTGTTACTGGTACAACACACATGGTAACTATTTTGGTAATTATTACAGGTACGACACACATGGTAACTATTTTGGTAATTGTTACAGGTACGACACACATGGTAATTATTTTGGTAATTATTACAGGTACGACACACATGGTAACTATTTTGGTAATTGTTACAGGTACGACACAGATGGTAATTATTTTGGTAATTATTACAGGTACGACACACAGGGTAACTATTTTGGTAATTGTTACAGGTACGTCACACATGTAACTATTTTGGTAATTGTTACTGGTACAACACACATGGTAACTATTTTGGTAATTATTACAGGTACGACACACATGGTAACTATTTTGGTAATTGTTACTGGTACAACACACATGGTAACTATTTTGGTAATTATTACAGGTACGACATACATGTAACTATTTTGGTAATTATTACAGGTACGACACACAGGGTAACTATTTTGGTAATTGTTACAGGTACGACACACATGGTAACTATTTTGGTAATTGTTACTGGTACAACACACATGGTAACTATTTTGGTAATTATTACAGGTACGACACACATGGTAACTATTTTGGTAATTGTTACAGGTACGACACACATGGTAACTATTTTGGTAATTGTTACAGGTACGACACACATGGTAATTATTTTGGTAATTGTTACAGGTACGACACACATGGTAACTATTTTGGTAATTGTTACAGGTACGACACACATGGTAACTATTTTGGTAATTGTTACAGGTACGACACACATGGTAACTATTTTGGTAATTGTTACAGGTACGACACACATGGTAACTATTTTGGTAATTGTTACAGGTACGACACACATGTTAACTATTTTGGTAATTATTACAGGTACGACACACATGGTAACTATTTTGGTAATTGTTACAGGTACGACACACATGGTAACTATTTTGGTAATTGTTACAGGTACGACACACATGGTAATTATTTTGGTAATTATTACAGGTACGACACACATGTAACTATTTTGGTATTTATTACAGGTACGACATACATGTAACTATTTTGGTAATTATTACAGGTACGTCACACATGGTAACTATTTTGGTAATTGTTACTGGTACAACACACATGGTAATTATTTTGGTAATTATTACAGGTACGACACACAGGGTAACTATTTTGGTAATTGTTACAGGTACGACACACATGGTAACTATTTTGGTAATTGTTACTGGTACAACACACATGGTAACTATTTTGGTAATTATTACAGGTACGACACACATGGTAACTATTTTGGTAATTGTTACAGGTACGACACACATGGTAATTATTTTGGTAATTATTACAGGTACGACACACATGGTAACTATTTTGGTAATTGTTACAGGTACGACACACATGGTAATTATTTTGGTATTTATTACAGGTACGACACACATGGTAACTATTTTGGTAATTATTACAGGTACGACACACATGGTAACTATTTTGGTAATTGTTACAGGTACGACACACATGGTAACTATTTTGGTAATTGTTACAGGTACGACACACATGGTAACTATTTTGGTAATTATTACAGGTACGACACACATGGTAACTATTTTGGTAATTGTTACAGGTACGACACACATGGTAACTATTTTGGTAATTGTTACAGGTACGACACACATGGTAATTATTTTGGTAATTATTACAGGTACGACACACATGGTAACTATTTTGGTAATTGTTACAGGTACGACACACATGGTAATTATTTTGGTATTTATTACAGGTACGACACACATGGTAACTATTTTGGTAATTATTACAGGTACGACACACATGGTAACTATTTTGGTAATTGTTACAGGTACGACACACATGGTAACTATTTTGGTAATTATTACAGGTACGACACACATGGTAACTATTTTGGTAATTATTACAGGTACGACACACATGGTAATTATTTTGGTAATTATTACAGGTACGACACACATGGTAACTATTTTGGTAATTGTTACAGGTACGACACACATGGTAATTATTTTGGTATTTATTACAGGTACGACACACATGGTAACTATTTTGGTAATTATTACAGGTACGACACACATGGTAACTATTTTGGTAATTGTTACAGGTACGACACACATGGTAATTATTTTGGTATTTATTACAGGTACGACACACATGGTAACTATTTTGGTAATTATTACAGGTACGACACACATGGTAACTATTTTGGTAATTGTTACAGGTACGACACACATGGTAACTATTTTGGTAATTATTACAGGTACGACACACATGGTAACTATTTTGGTAATTGTTACAGGTACGACACACATGGTAATTATTTTGGTAATTATTACAGGTACGACACACATGGTAACTATTTTGGTAATTATTACAGGTACGACACACATGGTAACTATTTTGGTAATTGTTACAGGTACGACACACATGGTAACTATTTTGGTAATTATTACAGGTACGACACACATGGTAACTATTTTGGTAATTATTACAGGTACGACACACATGGTAACTATTTTGGTAATTGTTACAGGTACGACACACATGGTAACTATTTTGGTAATTATTACAGGTACGACACACATGGTAACTATTTTGGTAATTGTTACAGGTACGACACACATGGTAATTATTTTGGTAATTATTACAGGTACGACACACATGGTAACTATTTTGGTAATTGTTACAGGTACGACACACATGGTAATTATTTTGGTATTTATTACAGGTACGACACACATGGTAACTATTTTGGTAATTATTACAGGTACGACACACATGGTAACTATTTTGGTAATTGTTACAGGTACGACACACATGGTAACTATTTTGGTAATTATTACAGGTACGACACACATGGTAACTATTTTGGTAATTATTACAGGTACGACACACATGGTAACTATTTTGGTAATTGTTACAGGTTCGACACACATGGTAACTATTTTGGTAATTATTACAGGTACGACACACATGATAACTATTTTGGTAATTGTTACAGGTACGACACACATGGTAATTATTTTGGTATTTATTACAGGTACGACACACATGGTAACTATTTTGGTAATTATTACAGGTACGACACACATGGTAACTATTTTGGTAATTATTACAGGTACGACACACATGGTAACTATTTTGGTAATTATTACAGGTACGACACACATGGTAACTATTTTGGTAATTGTTACAGGTACGACACACATGGTAACTATTTTGGTAATTATTACAGGTACGACACACATGGTAACTATTTTGGTAATTGTTACAGGTACGACACACATGGTAACTATTTTGGTAATTGTTACAGGTACGACACACATGGTAACTATTTTGGTAATTATTACAGGTACGACACACATGGTAACTATTTTGGTAATTATTACAGGTACGACACACATGGTAACTATTTTGGTAATTGTTACAGGTTCGACACACATGGTAACTATTTTGGTAATTATTACAGGTACGACACACATGATAACTATTTTGGTAATTGTTACAGGTACGACACACATGGTAATTATTTTGGTATTTATTACAGGTACGTCACACATGGTAACTATTTTGGTATTTATTACAGGTACGACACACATGGTAACTATTTTGGTAATTGTTACAGGTACGACACACATGGTAATTATTTTGGTAATTATTACAGGTACGACACACATGGTAACTATTTTGGTAATTGTTACAGGTACGACACACATGGTAATTATTTTGGTATTTATTACAGGTACGACACACATGGTAACTATTTTGGTATTTATTACAGGTACGACACACATGGTAACTATTTTGGTAATTGTTACAGGTACGACACACATGGTAACTATTTTGATAATTGTTACAGGTACGACACACATGGTAATTATTTTGGTATTTATTACAGGTACGACACACATGGTAACTATTTTGGTAATTGTTACAGGTACAGCGGAGGAGAGAAAGGTATATAATAATATATACATGGAAAATTATCGAAAATAGAGTTCCAAATATTTCAGATTTAACCTATAAAATTAAATCTACAAAAAACATCCGCAGAGGTCGACTTTGTACCATACCGTCCCTTGCAAGTAAGGCTACATGTCGCGTCTCCTCTCTTATAGACAACAGTTTTTGTGTTATTGGACCTAAATTATTTAACACCATCCCAAAACATATAAGAGACTTGACATGCTGCGCACTGGAGACTTTTAAAAAGCATCTTGATGCATATCTTTTCACCGTCCCAGATTGTCCCGGCTCGCCTGGATACACTGACTCGAGACCTATCCAGTCAAACTCCCTAACTAAGGTACAAGTATTAAAATAAATTAAATGGACTACATTTCTTTCATTGCATTGTCCATTTAAACAGAAGAATTAGCCAGTTTTTGCACAATTTGTATACAATGTATATTTTTACTGTAATGTTTTTTTTCTTATTATTAGTTATGTGCATTTTGTGCCTTATTTGCGTAATTTTTACAACTGTAGGCCCGTACTTAATTATTTGATATACTGCAGTTTTTAGGTTTATGTACTTAATTTGGTGTGCTCTACGAGTTCTACCGTGTGAATTTTAAATCACTAAATATATATACAAGAATACAAGAATACAAGGTACGACACACATGGTAACTATTTTGGTAATTGTTACAGGTACGACACACATGGTAACTATTTTGGTAATTATTACAGGTACGACACACATGGTAACTATTTTGGTAATTGTTACAGGTACGACACACATGGTAACTATTTTGGTAATTATTACAGGTACGACACACATGGTAACTATTTTGGTAATTGTTACAGGTACGACACACATGGTAATTATTTTGGTATTTATTACAGGTACGTCACACATGGTAACTATTTTGGTATTTATTACAGGTACGACACACATGGTAACTATTTTGGTAATTGTTACAGGTACGACACACAGGGTAACTATTTTGGTAATTGTTACAGGTACGACACACATGGTAACTATTTTGGTAATTGTTACTGGTACAACACACATGGTAACTATTTTGGTAATTATTACAGGTACGACACACATGGTAACTATTTTGATAATTGTTACAGGTACGACACAGATGGTAATTATTTTGGTAATTATTACAGGTACGACACACATGCTAACTATTTTGGTAATTGTTACAGGTACGACACACATGGTAATTATTTTGGTATTTATTACAGGTACGACACACATGGTAACTATTTTGGTAATTATTACAGGTACGACACACATGTAACTATTTTGGTAATTTTTACAGGTACGACACACATGTTAACTATTTTGGTAATTATTACAGGTACGACACACATGGTAACTATTTTGGTAATTGTTACAGGTACGACACACATGGTAACTATTTTGGTAATTGTTACAGGTACGACACACATGGTAATTATTTTGGTAATTATTACAGGTACGACACACATGTAACTATTTTGGTAATTGTTACAGGTACGACACACATGGTAATTATTTTGGTAATTATTACAGGTACGACACACATGGTAACTATTTTGGTAATTGTTACAGGTACGACACACATGGTAATTATTTTGGTAATTATTACAGGTACGACACACATGTAACTATTTTGGTAATTATTACAGGTACGACACACATGTAACTATTTTGGTAATTGTTACAGGTACGACACACATGTTAACTATTTTGGTAATTATTGCAGGTACGACACACATGGTAACTATTTTGGTAATTGTTACAGGTACGACACAGATGGTAATTATTTTGGTAATTGTTACAGGTACGACACACATGGTAACTATTTTGGTAATTGTTACAGGTACGACACACATGGTAACTATTTTGGTAATTATTACAGGTACGACACACATGGTAACTATTTTGGTATTTATTACAGGTACGACATACATGTAACTATTTTGGTAATTATTACAGGTACGACACACATGGTAACTATTTTGGTAATTATTACAGGTACGACACACATGGTAACTATTTTGGTATTTATTACAGGTACGACATACATGTAACTATTTTGGTAATTATTACAGGTACGACACACATGGTAACTATTTTGGTAATTGTTACAGGTACGACACACATGGTAATTATTTTGGTAATTATTACAGGTACGACACACAGGGTAACTATTTTGGTATTTATTACAGGTACGTCACACATGGTAACTATTTTGATAATTGTTACAGGTACGACACAGATGGTAATTATTTTGGTAATTGTTACAGGTACGACACACATGGTAACTATTTTGGTAATTATTACAGGTACGTCACACATGGTAACTATTTTGGTATTTATTACAGGTACGACATACATGTAACTATTTTGGTAATTATTACAGGTACGACACACATGGTAACTATTTTGGTAATTGTTACAGGTACGACACACATGGTAATTATTTTGGTAATTATTACAGGTACGACACACATGGTAACTATTTTGGTAATTATTACAGGTACGACACACATGGTAATTATTTTGGTATTTATTACAGGTACGACACACAGGGTAACTATTTTGGTATTTATTACAGGTACGTCACACATGGTAACTATTTTGGTATTTATTACAGGTACGACATACATGTAACTATTTTGGTAATTATTACAGGTACGACACCCAATATGGCCCGTAACGCTGTTGTTAACTGCTGCGAATTGGTGTGTTACGATCTCGTAAAGGAGGCCATTCTGAAGCGGAAACTCATGTCGGATAACTTTCCCTGCCATTTCGTCTCGGCTTTCTCAGCAGGGCTGTTTACTACTTGCGTCGCGTCTCCCGTTGATGTTATTAAAACTCGTTACATGAATTCGTCCCCCGGGCAGTATCGCGGTTTGATAGACTGCACCGTGAAAATGTTTAAAGAAAACGGCCTCCTTACGTTTTACAAAGGGTCAGTTACATAATATTTATAGGTTTTATATATTTGTAAGTAAAGTGAATCGTTTCAGTTTGCACTCAGAGAGGTTAGTAAACGAACGAACCTTGAGCGCACCTTCTGTTGCAAATTATTTAATCACTTATTACCACATTAATTGATTCAAGCAATTCTAATCAACCCGATAACGATCGCTTAGTCTGACCGATACATTACTCTTAATTTATTTTCAGTTTTTTGCTATTGGTTACTTTATTTCCAGTCTTATACAACACTAGCCCGTAATTAAAAAAAAAAAAAATATCTACTAATTGATGCGCTGTAACGATCCTGTTTAAATATAACTACTTACGACATTACGGCATTACTACATTAAGCCACACGATGAAATCGCCTCTGGTGGTTAAATGGGAGATACCGAGAACACCACCACCAGGCACCAACACAAAGAAGATAAACCCACAAAACCGGGCCGTTTCCACTGAACACCGTGGTGACGATTCAGAGAGGATAAACCCACGGGACAGGGCCGATTCTGCCGAACACCGTAGCGGCGATTCAGAGAAGATAAACTCACAGGACTGGGACGTTTCTGCCGAACAACGACGCATTGGCGATTTGGAGAAGATAAACCCACGAGAGCAGGCTGTTTCAGCCGAACACTGCGGTGACGATTTGGCGAAGATAAACCAACAGATTTGTGCCGATTCCACCGATCACCGTGGAGAACTTTCTGAGAAGACAAACCCACGGAACCGTGCCATTTCCCCCGAACACGATGGCAATGATTCAGAGAAGATCAACCCATGGAACCAGGTCAATTCCGCCAAACACCGCAGCGACGATCTTGAAAAGATAAACCCACAGGATCGGATCAATCACGCCGAACACCACGGTGACATTTCGGAGAAGGTAAATCCACTGGACCGGGCTGATTCTGCCGAACACCGTGGAGACGATTCGGAGAAGATAAACCCACGGAACCTGGCCGAATCCGCCGAACACAGAGGTGACGTTTCGGAGAAGATCAAGCCAAGGAACCGAGATGATCTCCTAAGCGATGACGACCACAATCCCATCGAACTTTTGTATGAAACGTACCACCCACCGATAGACAACAGTGATGAAGATCAAAAACGAGTTAAAATTAAACGTTTCCTGGCTAGTGAGAAATATTTGACTCTATTAAATACAAAGTGCAAGCCAACAAACATGGAGAATATTTTAACCAAACTTACAAAGGACGATATGATTTTGTTGAGCCCAGGTACATGTATAAACGATGCACTAGTAAACTCCGTTCTCTACCTCCTAGAGGAAAGCACAAATTTTCGTGTAGGCATTTTACCTACAGAGTTTTCGACCAAGCTCAGTACACCACTAAGTGATATGTTTTCCTTGGTCAAATTTGCCAGTAGTAGATACAAACGACCAGACATAGAAATTTTGCTAATCCCAGAGTGTAGACAATATTCTAATACTCCAATAGGGCACTTTGTATTACATGTCGCTATCCCTAAGGACAAAGAAATTTATACTCTCTGTCCAATGGGAAACCCATATTACACAAACACAACAAAAGCACTATGCAACGTCCTTAACACAATTGATAACCTGACCCCCTCTACGAAAACTTTACCCTCAAGTCTAAACTTTGACCAATGGCGCCCAATACAAGCCCCAAACATGTCTCAATTCCCAAAGCAAACAAATAACGTCGACTGTGGGATTTTCGTGTGTGTGTATTCCTATATGCTTGCTTTCCCTAAAGAAAATAACGTTTTTGCCAAGAAAATGACAAATAACGAATGTGCACAGGGTAGAGTTTGGATGGCAACTTCCATAGAAAGAAAATCGGTAATGAAACCAAATGCACCTCAAGATGAAAGATTCTTAAACACTGGCCCAAACTTTGGAATAAAGACCGGCAAACAACAAAAAACTAAATCTGCAGAGAACACAACTGGACGAGTACCAACAAATAAATCCCAGGGTCACCATGCCCCACACACCCGATCTCAAAACGAATCCACCCAGAATGAAATCCACAACGCTGGCTTCCAAGGGAGCCACACAAAATTGCGAAAAGCAAACACAGCACTGGATGTATTAAAAATTCTAATCGACTCGAATATTCTAAGGAACCCTAAAGACATACTTATTCGGGCACTATTACCTATAGGCCTTGAATCTTTAAATAACATACAAAAGATGCTCTTTGAACATATAAAGACAAATATTCTGGGGAGCACTCCAAGCCTCAACATAAGTGCAATAAACCGTCGCTCCATTGATGAACTAGCAGCTGACGTGGCTGAGTTTGCACTGGTTGCTGAAAGCTCCGCAATTACACCCATTTTTAAGAAAAGGGTGCATATAGGAACCCTCGACACCTTCAGCCTTTTCCAACTTGTGGACCTTGTAGCCAACCTGCAAGTCGAAGTGAAAACAATAAACAGCCAATTGCGAGTAACACAAAATAAGGTGGATGCCATGGAAAACGGCCTAGACGAGTTACAGACACAACAACCTACATCTACCTGTAGATTTTGCTGTAATTCGACCAATCCCATGCAGGGAAAAGATCACAATGACTCAGACTCAGAGACTACTCACTCAGACAACACACAACTAAGGAATGAAGGTATCACCAAAGAAACTATCTTGAATAATAACAAAAACAGCAACAAAAAGTCAAAAAAGAAAAAGTCGAAACGTTACAAAAAGAAGAGCAGGAGCAGTAAATTTACCTTTGAGAGTGATACTGATGAAAGTACAGACTATGCAACTATAGATGCGTGTTCAATGTCCCCACAATCAGAAATAGCTGAACCACTGGACGCACCACCCCATGAACTTTTATCGTGGCAAGAAGGTCTCCCGACACTCACTAGTATTGCTACCTCACAATACTGTGTGAAGAAGGTGTTAAAAGGAGCAAAGGTCAGAACTAAAGCTGGAAACATCCCCCTAACCTTCAAAGAAAAGTTTCATAGCTCTTATTTCCGATCAATCCTAAACAACTGCAATAATGACCATACATCCAAACATACTACAATATTATCGTTCTTTGGGCTAGACTAAACCTACACATCAAACTTTTACAGACTGATTTAGACACCGTTTCTAACCATAAAGTCTTCTTTTTATCATATAATCTATGAGATTAATATATATATATATATTGTTAATGATATTGTTATTATTATTTTATAGTTGGTATATTGGTATAGATATATACAACAGTTTGTGCATCTAGCATCCATCATAACATACAGTACATGTATGCGTGCTTGTTTCATATTTTATTTATTTTCTGATACAATTTAATCGAATTATAAATATTTTTATTAAGCCTCACTTTTTCTTGTTACTAACTATTACAGTTACTATTTGATTCTTATTTAGATTAATTACCATAAAAAATAACTAAGTGACTGATATTTTATGACACTATTTTCGACTTTAATTGTAATGATCGTAATATGATCGTTAATTTTTGTTTAAAAAGTATATAATCATTTATTTAGTTGAACGTTATTATATAACGCGCTCTATGATTTTATTACACTATCGCTCTATATATTATAAATTGTTTAATTTTTTACATTTGTGCAATAATTTACCTGTACACTATCCTATTTTGTTTACAAGTGACGGGGTTTTTCATATATTCGTTAATAAATAGATACGCGATAATAATAGATATTGTATAGTAATGGAACGTTATGGCATATAATATGGTAATCTATATTAATCTTAAAGTCATGATTTGGCATCTTCCTTAAATATTTTTAATTCATATACTACCCTCTGTCACATATTGTTCTTCTTTTAACCAGTGCACGAACATTTTATTTTGCGGTTAAGTGAATATAGCCACCGGGGCGTAAGCCGGGAATTTATATTTAAAAAAAAAAAAAAAAAAAAAAAAAAAAAAAAAAATACCATTAAGTTAACTTTATTTCTCAGTTTTAATTTACAGTTTTATGCCATTGTTTGATTTTTTCCAAGTTTAATCCTTATTTACTTTATATTCCATTTTAATGTCATCGGTGACATTATTCTCAAACTTTAAGCTGTTCTTTACCTAATTTTCCGTATTTTTGCTTTTGTTCACTTTATTTCCTAGCTTTATGTCATTGTTTACTTTATTTCCAGGTTTATGTCATTGTTTACTTTATTTCCAGGTTTATGTCATTGTTTACTTTATTTCCAGGTTTATTTCCAGGTTTATGTCATTGTTTACTTTATTTCCAGGTTTATGTCATTGTTTACTTTATTTCCAGGTTTATGTCATTGTTTACTTTATTTCCAGGTTTATGTCATTGTTTACTTTATTTCCAGGTTTATGTCATTGTTTACTTTATTTCCTAGCTTTATGTCATTGTTTACTTTATTTCCAGGTTTATGTCATTGTTTACTTTATTTCCAGGTTTATGTCATTGTTTACTTTATTTCCAGGTTTATGTCATTGTTTACTTTATTTCCAGGTTTATGTCATTGTTTACTTTATTTCCAGGTTTATGTCATTGTTTACTTTATTTCCAGGTTTATGTCATTGTTTACTTTATTTCCAGGTTTATGTCATTGTTCACTTTATTTCCAGGTTTATGTCATTGTTCACTTTATTTCCAGGTTTATGTCATTGTTTACTTTATTTCCAGGTTTATGTCATTGTTTACTTTATTTCCAGGTTTATGTCATTGTTTACTTTATTTCCAGGTTTATGTCATTGTTTACTTTATTTCCAGGTTTATGTCATTGTTTACTTTATTTCCAGGTTTATGTCATTGTTTACTTTATTTCCATGTTTATGTCATTGTTTACTTTATTTCCAGGTATATGTCATTGTTTACTTTATTTCCAGGTTTATGTCATTGTTTACTTTATTTCCAGGTTTATGTCATTGTTTACTTTATTTCCAGGTTTATGTCATTGTTTACTTTATTTCCAGGTTTATGTCATTGTTTACTTTATTTCCAGGTTTATGTCATTGTTTACTTTATTTCCAGGTTTATGTCATTGTTTACTTTATTTCCAGGTTTATGTCATTGTTTACTTTATTTCCAGGTTTATGTCATTGTTTACTTTATTTCCAGGTTTATGTCATTGTTTACTTTATTTCCAGGTTTATGTCATTGTTTACTTTATTTCCAGGTTTATGTCATTGTTTACTTTATTTCCAGGTTTATGTCATTGTTAACTTTATTTCCAGGTTTATGTCATTGTTTACTTTATTTCCAGGTTTATGTCATTGTTTACTTTATTTCCAGGTTTATGTCATTGTTCACTTTATTTCCAGGTTTATGTCATTGTTTACTTTATTTCCAGGTTTATGTCATTGTTTACTTTATTTCCTAGCTTTATGTCATTGTTTACTTTATTTCCAGGTTTATGTCATTGTTTACTTTATTTCCAGGTTTATGTCATTGTTTACTTTATTTCCAGGTTTATGTCATTGTTTACTTTATTTCCAGGTTTATGTCATTGTTTACTTTATTTCCAGGTTTATGTCATTGTTTACTTTATTTCCAGGTTTATGTCATTGTTTACTTTATTTCCAGGTTTATGTCATTGTTTACTTTATTTCCAGGTTTATGTCATTGTTTACTTTATTTCCAGGTTTATGTCATTGTTTACTTTATTTCCATGTTTATGTCATTGTTTACTTTATTTCCAGGTTTATGTCATTGTTTACTTTATTTCCAGGTTTATGTCATTGTTTACTTTATTTCCAGGTTTATGTCATTGTTTACTTTATTTCCAGGTTTATGTCATTGTTTACTTTATTTCCAGGTTTATGTCATTGTTTACTTTATTTCCAGGTTTATGTCATTGTTTACTTTATTTCCTAGCTTTATGTCATTGTTTACTTTATTTCCTAGCTTTATGTCATTGTTTACTTTATTTCCAGGTTTATGTCATTGTTTACTTTATTTCCAGGTTTATGTCATTGTTTACTTTATTTCCTAGCTTTATGTCATTGTTTACTTTATTTCCAGGTTTATGTCATTGTTTACTTTATTTCCAGGTTTATGTCATTGTTTACTTTATTTCCAGGTTTATGTCATTGTTTACTTTATTTCCAGGTTTATGCCGTCGTTTATGCGTTTGGGGACCTGGAATATTTGTATGTTTGTTCTCTTCGAGCAGTTCAAGAGAGGAATGCAGTTGTCATGGTTACAATACAATGCACCGACGGATGTGGTCAGGGGAGACATATCAACCAAATAATCAATCAAAATTGATATAAATAATATTTAGTATAAAAATAAATAAATAGAAAAGAGAAAAATAAATTAAATTAATATTGTAAATATGTTCGTGGCAATTAATAAATAATAAGGCAGTTCTTTTTTCCTTAATTTTTGCTGCAAAATTCGTTTCACAATCCATTTGCATATTTAACGGTTTTTATTCACTCAAGATTTATATATATATAATACCAATTTTGTGAAAAATTAATTTAAAGGGTTTTATTGTACGAAAAAAATATTTGTAAATAAAAACTATTTACATAGTTGTGTGTAAAGTAGCACTTCACAGTGTGATGATTCGAGTGGCTTTGTTACACGAACGAACGTTAGTGAGTGAGTGAAAATAAAGCCACGAGGATCAGAACACTGTAAAGTACTTTGCAACAAGTATGTATGTAGTTTTATTCCAAAATTTTAACATTACGAAATTATTGTACATATACATTATAAGTGATAGAAACTGCACAAATTATATTAGTTGCTGTATAAATAAATGTAAAAATGACATAAATTATGTTATAAATAAGTTAGCTTATATTTATGGTGGCGTTTGGAGCCATGTTAATAGTTTATAGCTACTGGTTATTAATAGCTATACCCCGCCTACCAGTAGGTAATGCAGTAGACCTATCTGGCTGTCATGTCAGGCAATTAATAATAAATACCAACTTTTGTTTATGTGGTAACCATGGCGATCCCAAAGATTCACTTACATTGAACGGGTGCACTGTAAAGTCGCTCTATTGGGACATTACAACATAATATTATATCACTAAATGTACCGGTTGTAATGGACTAACTAGTACTACTGTACTTGTAAAGTGCTAAATAACAAAACTCGTTGTTAATATTAACGGCGTTGAGTAATGTTACAATTTTGGAATAAATTCATGATAACTATATACATACCGGGAAAAAAGTAGCACTTTAATTATAGTTTCTATGTTCTAATCCGAGTTGTTTGTTACAAGAAAGAACATAGCGAGTGAGTGCTAGTACTGATACGAGGATAATAACACTGTAAAGTACTTTACAAGTATATATGTACTCTGGAGTCCCTAATAAACGGGTTGGGTGGAAAAATTTCATTATGCTAATAGTCGGGGTGGCTGGAATAGGAGAATTGTGGGTGGATTTTATTTCAAAAATTCATTGCCGTGTCGCCCCGTCTATTCGGGACTCCACACCGAGTACGTGGTTTTATTCTAAATTGATAATAATCCAAAAAGAATTACTGAAAAACGTTTTGTTTGACATAAATAATATTTGGTTGGTGTTTTAGTTGCATATATTATGTATAAATAGAAACAGTGCTTGTATATGTAAGTCGATAAATGTATATTTATTTATTTATTTTGCTTCCCTATTTGAATTTATAAGCTGGTAACGCAAGCGTAACGAATTGTAAATTCGATATTATTATATTGTCGGTGATGCAAAACTTGGTGCCTTATATAAAATGTTAATAGCAAACATTGTCTTAAATGTTCCTTCTTGTTATATATAAAGTAGCCACTTCAATGTTGTACACCACATAATACTATAAAGGTGTACAGGTATGGAGGCATAATATATACTTTGTCTGTATTGTAGTATATGTGGGTTTTGAAATATTTATTTGTTTATATCGAATTTTATGATTTTAATAAATATAATTTAATTAAAATTCATTGTTTTTATTAATATTTGTTACATATCATCAACTTGTCAGAGCTGTTGTAAAGTCTCGGTGAAAAGTAACACATATTACGGCCATTGAGTGTGTCCTTTTTACAATATAGAATGCTATATAACACATAGTAATGGCGAGACAAAAAGTAGTGGCAAAGCAAAATTAACAAAACTTATCTCTGAAAAATAATTCTGAAAAAGTTTAAAGAAAAGTGAAGAAAACTTATTTCTGCATCTTATTATTGTTTTTTACCATGCGTATAATCACTGCTAAGAATCTAACAGAAAGTTACTGCATTAAATACAACCATTAATCTGAGATGGTGTAGAAGTCCCTATACTACCCTAGTGCAGGCGGCGTAAACAAATTGTATTTTGCATCAGGTATCTAAAAAAACAAGTAGAATAAATAGAACAATACACCTTTTTCTACTTACACCAGTTTTTACAGAGCCGATATCATAGTAAAAGTCAACACACCATGTTATTTCACGTGCGTCAATGGGATTCGTATTCTTAGCCAATTCGTATTCATTGAAAAGTTTATTTGAAAAATTAATAAAAAACAAGTCGATGAAAAATAATTTTGTTTACTGATTCGTTATCTTGTTGACAATCTGGTACACATAAAATTTTTGTATATAGGGCGGGGGGGGGGGGGGGGGGGGATTACAGAAAACGCGAAATTATATTTATTATAATATATTTATTTATATATATTTATTATAATTATGTATTTCGGTAGTTAATTGTTTAGTTTGTTTTTTAAGTCATGTAGATTATTAACCTTTCTGGTTACAAGTTTAGTTTCATTTTGACTCATGGAATTAATAAATTCACTAATTTGCGAGAGGTCGCCTTTCTTTACTCGCTTTCGAAAATTGTTTTTTTTTTCATATAAATATTTTTATAAAAATCCCCAGTGTGTTTTTATATAAACACTCTGGTGTCTTTGAAGACAAAAAAGAGTCTGTCAAATTACATACGTACGCCATGCCAACCAGTTTCGATGAGAATCTAACATTCATTATTAATTACGTTACTTGTAATGTGTCACGTGTGACGCGACACCCATAATTTAATCTAAGAAGTCAGATTCGTAACCTACAGGAATATCCATTGGGTAAAAGGGGCGACTAAAATTCATGTAATGCTATTTGTTAGAATCCTAAAATGGAATGAAATCAAGAAATCTAATAGTATGCGGGCTACAGTAGTAACTCGTAATTAAGTCTGTAAGTGAATAGGGGCTCGGTGCGACAACATCTTTGGAAATTAGTATAGCGTTCCTGGAATTTAGTTCGTTTCCGTGGTCGTATCATAAAGTTAATCTGGTTACCGTTAATATTCAATTAGAACATCAGTTTAATGGACTGCCGGTTTGTTGTAACGAATTCTAGGCAATATATATCGATGTGGCAATTAAAGGTGATTCATTCCTGGCAGATAGTAAACCTCATTAAATTGGTGCTCATTTTTTTCGTAATGTTGTTAATACAAAAATTCTTAATTTGTATGTTTAGTATCTCAATAATCTGGTATTGCTACCTCCCTTCCATCCTACATGGGGCCATGCAAAATTTAATAAAGTCAATCATTCTGTATGAAAAATATTTGCGAAATATTTAGTTAGGCCTACATCATTTAATTACAGAATGCTCTGCATGGATGTTATCTTTCTAATTGTACTTTGACATGTAAAATTCAAACATGTTACATAAAACACTTCATGGACAACTCTGTTATTATATGTGGCGAGCCACATTATACGAGCCTATACTGTTCAAAGTAGTTCAAGTTCACGGATTTAATTATTATTATTACAGTAGGATCATACCATCGCCAATTAATTAATACGCAATGAAAATTTAGAATAAATAATGAAAAGCGAGTGGAGGTGGTGGATTTGGCTAACAGCGATTAATATACAAGCTAGTCGGCTCTGTGAAATTAAATATAATTTTCCGAAATAAGATATATTATAATTTTTGTTAAAGTTTTTACAAAAATTTATAGATTATTAATTTTCGTGTTACGAAAAATATTAGGAACTAGCGTTCTTTCGAATAAGATACTGTAAGATATCTAGAGGCACAGTTTATGGCAGTCATATTGAAATAAACAATAGAGGTGCGTTTCATTGAACAAAGTGAATAATTTTCAACGCATAGAGCTAAAGTATAAATCCATAGCGGAACATTCAATGTAATAATATTAATAATTCAATTATTATAATACAATTTACATGTAAATTGGTATAAAAATCCGTCATAACAGGTTACCAACGCGAATTACAGTAATGTATAGTACTTGTTTCACTTGTGTACTTTTTTTGTTGTTCACTTGTGTACTAGTTTACTTGTTTTATTTGTGTACTAGTTTAATTGTTCACTTTTTTATTAGTTCTCTTATGTACTTGTTCACTTGTGTACTAGTTTACTTGTTCACTTATGTACTTGTTCACTTGTGTACTAGTTTACTTGTTCACTTGTGAACTAGTGTACTTGTTCACTTGTGTACTAGTTTAATTGTTCACTTTTTTACTAGTTCACTTATGTACTTGTTCACTTGTGTACTAGTTTAAATGTTCACCTTTTTACTAGTTTACTTGTGTACTTGTTCACTTGTGTACTAGTTTACTTGTTCACTTATGTACTTGTTCACTTGTGAACTAGTTTACTTGTTCACTTGTGAACTAGTTTACTTGTTCACTTGTTTACTAGTTTAAATGTTCACTTTTTTACTAGTTCACTTATGTACTTGTTCACTTGTGTACTAGTTTAATTGTTCAATTTTTTACTAGTTCACTTATGTACTTGTTCACTTGTGTACTAGTTTAATTGTTCACTTGTGTACTAGTTTAATTGTTCACTTGTGTACTAGTTTAAATGTTCACATTTTTACTAGTTCACTTATGTACTTGTTCACTTGTGTACTAGTTTAATTGTTCACTTATTTACTAGTTCACTTATGTACTTGTTCACTTGGGTACTAGTTTAATTGTTCACTTTTTTACTATTTCACTTTATGTACTTGTTCACTTGGGTACTAGTTTAATTGTTCACTTTTTTACTAGTTCACTTATGTACTTGTTCACTTGTGTACTAGTTTACTTGTTCACTTGTTTACTAGTTCACTTATGTACTTGTTCACTTGTGTACTAGTTTACTTGTTCACTTGTTTACTAGTTCACTTATGTACTTGTTCACTTGTGTACTAGTTTACTTGTTCACTTGTTTACTAGTTCACTTTATGTACTTTAACACTTGGGTACTAGTTTAATTGTTCACTATTTTACTAGTTCACTTATGTACTTGTTCACTTGTGTACTAGTTTAATTGTTCACTATTTTACTAGTTCACTTATGTACTTGTTCACTTGTGTACTAGTTTACTTGTTCACTTGTTTACTAGTTCACTTATGTACTTGTTCACTTGTGTACTAGTTTACTTGTTCACTTGTTTACTAGTTCACTTTTGTACTTGTTCACTTGTGTACTAGTTTACTTGCTCACTTGTTTACTAGTTCACTTTTGTACTTGTTCACTTGTGTACTAGTTTACTTGTTCACTTGTTTACTAGTTCACTTTTGTACTTGTTCACGTGTGTACTAGTTTACTTGCTCACTTGTTTACTAGTTCACTTATGTACTTGTTCACTTGGGTACTAGTTTAATTGTTCACTTATTTACTAGTTCCCTTATGTACTTGTTCACTTGTGTACTAGTTTACTTGTTCACTAGTTCACTTTTGTACTTGTTCACTTGTGTACTAGTTTACTTGTTCACTATTTTACTAGTTCACTTATGTACTTGTTCACTTGTGTAATTGTTTACTTTTGTTTATCATCAATTAATTATGTCATTAATTTTTAAATTGTGAAGTTATCCCGATAATCGTTCCACGTTAGGTAGCTATTGATCTCCGACAGTTAATTGGTTGATTAACCATTCTAGAATCCACGTATCACCCCATTATGCATCATCCACCAATTGCCCTACAGTAATTTATTAATTAATTAAGTGTAATTAGGGTTAATTATAAGACTTGGTGAACAGCTAACACATTTAAGTACAGTTAAGTTTAATCAGTTTTCTGTTCCTTTTCTTTTTTCTTTTTTTCTTTTTTGTTTTTCTTTCCTGCTAGGCTCATCAAACTTTTCGACATAAAATACGGTTTCTCAGGACTTCCATCATTCCGCTCCATGTCTTCCAAAAAACATAGAAATAGCGTATCTATCGCCATATCATAGACACTAAAGAACATTGAGGCGATCACGTAGGTTCCGATAATAACAACTATCATTGGAACGTAGTAGTAATTAAGAGGAACAACTCCGACCTTGTAATACGGAATCTTAATCTGGCCGCTGAAACAAAAGAAACTTAGAACTCCAATCGCTGCCGTAACAACGAGTTTCCCGATCAGCAATAGAAACCCTGTAATTCCGTTGAGAACCGCTACTCTTACTATATTTCTTAGAAGAAGAAAAAACGCATCTTTAGCAGAACGGCAGAAATTCTTTCCATGAACTGCTATCATTATGTAGGCGTTCTTTGTGAGAAAACGTATAATCTTTTCAAGACACCAAAAACAACATTTCAAACATTTCAATACGAACTTCGCAATGATATTATCATTGTCTTTAACTTTGAACTCAATGTATTCTAGAATAACTCGAATCATTTGAACAATCGCAATGATAAGACTACCGAATGCCAAGGATCCCAGATGATATCTTAACGCCCTCCCTTGGGCGTAAAGGAGTGGGAATAGAGGGACATCGTCTGGCTTAACGAAAGCCCAGAACCAAGAAGCGAAAGCGCCTGCTAAAGAAACTTGAGTGAAAGCCATTACAAAATTCATATTCCAGAACAAAGCGAAAAGATTGTAGATTTGAAGACGAAATATGTTTGGATCACCCCCGTAGTTCTTGAACATACATGTATCTCCGGTGTTTGCCGGCGAGAATGTCGCGGGATCGCAAGTAGTATCAGCTATGTTTGTGTCGGTGGAACTTATAGTATAGTACGGTGTTCCATTGCTAGCTAGATAGACAGCTATTACACCAAACCCTCCGAAAATTATCAATATAAGAAGATAACCAAACAAGGGGTAGAATAAGGTTAACATCATAGCGGAAATCGCCTTACTTCCTTCTTTAATCATTTGTATTCCGAGTCGAATTCTTTTGCAAAGAAACAGAAGTAAAATTATTAGAATGATAAGGATGACACCATCTGTGATCGCGCAAGCTAGCCAGAACTCCGTTCGACCTGTGTAGTAAGAGAAGTCTGTCGAGAATGCGAACGCTGTTGCGTTTACAGTGCTAGCTGATACGGCTATGTATTGCTCCCACGTGTACCACAACCCGAACACCAAACCTAACAGCAGCGCTATCAGCTGGATCCACACAACTATACCCGCGATCCAACGCATTATGATAACCCAGAATAAAGCGAAAATCATACCCATTGTGAGCAAACCCACTATCCAAGGCCAACAAGAGCCGAAGTCTTTGAATATTTTCGCAGTTATGTCTTCAAAGTCTAATAAAGTAGTTAGGGCTGTTCCTGCCTGTTGAATCGTGTTAACATCGATATTTTCGAATAAACCTCCGGTTCCAGCTGGGATGACAATCTCGAATCCACCTGGAGCTTGTAGATACGTCTTCACCGTCATTTCCGCATTATTTAATTCATAAACCGTTGAAACTCCTGATGTTAGTATATCTTTAATTAGCGTTGGTATGCATCTCCCTAGAACGGCCTCGCTGTTTAGTATATATGCGGGACACTTTCCTTCTGCTACTAGCGTTTCCAGATTGCTTATTTTCGCAGCCAATGTTTCTGTGCAGTACTGGGCGTAGAATACAGTTGAAGTTGCGACAACTTTTTGCATTAGAATGTCTGTTAGGGCAATCCAGTAGTCCTTTGGGCAAGCGTCTACGCAGACCTGGAGAAAATAAAGTTGAAAATACAATGGCATAAGGTGTACGTAAGGAGAACACAGGAGTCCATGCAGAACTGGAGAAAATAAAGTTGAAAATACAGTGGCATAAAGTGTACGTAAGGAGAACACAGGAGTCCATGCAGAACTGGAGAAAATAAAGTTGAAAATACAGTGGAATAAAGTGTATGTATGGAGAACGCAACAGTCCATGCAGAGCTGGAGAAAATAAAGTTGAAAATACAATGGCATAAGGTGTACGCAAGGAGAACACAGGAGTCCATGCAGAGCTGGAGAAAATAAAGTTGAAAATAAAATGGCATAAGGTGTACGTAAGGAGAACGCAGGAGTCCATGCAGAACTGGAAAAAATAAAGTTAAAAATACAGTGTAATAAAGTGTACGTAAGGTGAAGGGAAGATAAAGTTGATTACGATAGATAGAGATAGATAATGACGTTCAAAATACAGCGGAATTGCAGGGATAGGGTTGTGGGAGAGGGTTGTGGGAGACGGTTGTGGGAGAGGGTTGTGGGAGAGGGTTGTGGGAGAGGGTTGTGGGAGAGGGTTATGGGAGAGGGTTGTGGGTGAGGGTTGTGGGAGACGGTTGTGGGAGAGGGTTGTGGGAGAGGGTTGTGGGAGAGGGATGTGGGAGACGGTTGTGGGAGAGGGTTGTGGGAGAGGGTTGTGGGAGAGGGTAGTGGGAGAGGGTTATGGGAAAGGGTTGTGGGTGAGGGTTGTGGGAGAGGGTTGTGGGAGACGGTTGTGGGAGAGGGTTGTGGGAGAGGGTTGTGGGAGACGGTTGTGGGAGAGGGTTGTGGGAGAGGGTTGTGGTATAGGGTTGTGGGAGAGGGTTATGGGAGAGGGTTGTGGGAGAGGGTTAAGGGAGAGGGTTGTGGGTGAGGGTTGTGGGATAGGGTTGTGGGAGACGGTTGTGGGAGATGGTTGCGGGAGACGGTTGTGGGAGGGTTGTGGGAGAGGGTTGTGGGAGAGGGTTGTGGGAGAGGGTTGTGGGAGAGGGTTGCGGGAGAGGGTTGTGGGAGAGGGTTGTGGGAGAGGGTTGTGGGAGAGGGTTGTGGGAGACTGTTGTGGGAGACGGTTGTGGGAGAGGGTTGTGGGAGAGGGTTGTGGGAGACGGTTGTGGGAGAGGGTTGTGGGAGAGGGTTGTGGGAGAGGGTTGTGGGAGAGGGTTATGGGAGAGGGTTGTGGGTGAGGGTTGTGGGAGAGGGTTGTGGGAGACGGTTGTGGGAGACGGTTGCGGGAGACGGTTGTGGGAGGCTTGTGGGAGACGGTTGCGGGAGACGGTTGTGGGAGGGTTGTGGGAGAGGGTTGTGGGAGAGGGTTGTGGGAGAGGGTTGTGGGAGAGGGTTGCGGGAGAGGGTTGTGGGAGAGGGTTGTGGGAGAAGGTTGTGGGAGAGGGTTGTGGGAGACTGTTGTGGGAGACGGTTGTGGGGGAGGGTTGTGGGAGAGGGTTGTGGGAGACGGTTGTGGGAGAGGGTTGTGGGAGAGGGTTGTGGGAGAGGGTTGTGGGAGAGGGTTATGGGAGAGGGTTGTGGGTGAGGGTTGTGGGAGAGGGTTGTGGGAGACGGTTGTGGGAGACGGTTGCGGGAGACGGTTGTGGGAGGGTTGTGGGAGAGGGTTGTGGGAGAGGGTTGTGGGAGAGGGTTGTGGGAGAGGGTTGTGGGAGAGTGTTGCGGGAGAGGGTTGTGGGAGAGGGTTGTGGGAGAGGGTTGTGGGAGAGGGTTGTGGGAGACGGTTGTGGGAGAGGATTGTGGGAGAGGGTTGTGGGAGAGGGTTGTGGGAGAGGGTTGTGGGAGAGGGTTGTGGGAGACGGTTGTGCGAGACGGTTATGGGAGAGGGTTGTGGGAGAGGGTTGTGGGAGAGGGTTGTGGGAGAGGGTTGTGGGAGACGGTTGTGGGAGAGGGTTGTGGGAGAGGGTTGTGGTAGAGGGTTGTGGGAGAGGGTTATGGGAGAGGGTTGTGGGAGAGGGTTAAGGGAGAGGGTTGTGGGTGAGGGTTGTGGGAGAGGGTTGTGGGAGACGGTTGTGGGAGACGGTTGCGGGAGACGGTTGTGGGAGGGTTGTGGGAGAGGGTTGTGGGAGAGGGTTGTGGGAGAGGGTTGTGGGAGAGGGTTGCGGGAGAGGGTTGTGGGAGAGGGTTGTGGGAGAGGGTTGTGGGAGAGGGTTGTGGGAGACTGTTGTGGGAGACGGTTGTGGGAGAGGGTTGTGGGAGAGGGTTGTGGGAGACGGTTGTGGGAGAGGGTTGTGGGAGACGGTTGCGGGAGATGGTTGTGGGAGAGTTGTGGGAGAGGGTTGTGGGAGAGAGTTGTGGGAGAGGGTTGTGGGAGAAGGTTGTGGGAGAGGGTTGTGGGAGACTGTTGTGGGAGACGGTTGTGGGGGAGGGTTGTGGGAGAGGGTTGTGGGAGACGGTTGTGGGAGAGGGTTGTGGGAGAGGGTTGTGGGAGAGGGTTGTGGGAGAGGGTTATGGGAGAGGGTTGTGGGTGAGGGTTGTGGGAGAGGGTTGTGGGAGACGGTTGTGGGAGACGGTTGCGGGAGACGGTTGTGGGAGGGTTGTGGGAGAGGGTTGTGGGAGAGGGTTGTGGGAGAGGGTTGTGGGAGAGGGTTGTGGGAGAGTGTTGCGGGAGAGGGTTGTGGGAGAGGGTTGTGGGAGAGGGTTGTGGGAGAGGGTTGTGGGAGACGGTTGTGGGAGAGGATTGTGGGAGAGGGTTGTGGGAGAGGGTTGTGGGAGAGGGTTGTGGGAGAGGGTTGTGGGAGACGGTTGTGCGAGACGGTTATGGGAGAGGGTTGTGGGAGAGGGTTGTGGGAGAGGGTTGTGGGAGAGGGTTGTGGGAGACGGTTGTGGGAGAGGGTTGTGGGAGAGGGTTGTGGTAGAGGGTTGTGGGAGAGGGTTATGGGAGAGGGTTGTGGGAGAGGGTTAAGGGAGAGGGTTGTGGGTGAGGGTTGTGGGAGAGGGTTGTGGGAGACGGTTGTGGGAGACGGTTGCGGGAGACGGTTGTGGGAGGGTTGTGGGAGAGGGTTGTGGGAGAGGGTTGTGGGAGAGGGTTGTGGGAGAGGGTTGCGGGAGAGGGTTGTGGGAGAGGGTTGTGGGAGAGGGTTGTGGGAGAGGGTTGTGGGAGACTGTTGTGGGAGACGGTTGTGGGAGAGGGTTGTGGGAGAGGGTTGTGGGAGACGGTTGTGGGAGAGGGTTGTGGGAGACGGTTGCGGGAGATGGTTGTGGGAGAGTTGTGGGAGAGGGTTGTGGGAGAGAGTTGTGGGAGAGGGTTGTGGGAGAGGGTTGCGGGAGAGGGTTGTGGGAGAGGGTTGTGGGAGAGGGTTGTGGGAGAGGGTTGTGGGAGACTGTTGTGGGAGACGGTTGTGGGAGCGGGTTGTGGGAGAGGGTTGTGGGAGACGGTTGTGGGAGAGTGTTGTGGGAGAGGGTTGTGGGAGAGGGTTGTGGGAGAGGGTTATGGGAGAGGGTTGTGGGTGTGGGTTGTGGGAGAGGGTTGTGGGAGACGGTTGTGGGAGACGGTTGCGGGAGACGGTTGTGGGAGGGTTGTGGGAGAGGGTTGTGGGAGAGGGTTGTGGGAGAGGGTTGTGGGAGAGTGTTGCGGGAGAGTGTTGTGGGAGAGGGTTGTGGGAGAGGGTTGTGGGAGAGGGTTGTGGGAGAGGGTTGTGGGAGACGGTTGTGGGAGAGGGTTGTGGGAGAGGGTTGTGGGAGAGGGTTGTGGGAGATGGTTGTAGGAGAGGGTTGTGGGAGACGGTTGTGGGAGACGGTTATGGGAGAGGGTTGTGGGAGAGGGTTGTGGGAGAGGGTTGTGGGAGAGGGTTGTGGGAGGGTTGTGGGAGAGGGTTGTGGGAGAGGGTTGTGGGAGAGGGTTGCGGGAGAGGGTTGTGGGAGAGGGTTGTGGGAGAGGGTTGTGGGAGAGGGTTGTGGGAGACAGTTGTGGGAGAGGGTTGTGGGAGAGGGTTGTGGGAGACGGTTGTGGGAGAGGGTTGTGGGAGAGGGTTGTGGTAGAGGGTTGTGGGAGAGGGTTATGGGAGAGGGTTGTGGGAGAGGGTTAAGGGAGAGGGTTGTGGGTGAGAGTTGTGGGAGAGGGTTGTGGGAGACGGTTGTGGGAGACGGTTGCGGGAGACGGTTGTGGGAGGGTTGTGGGAGAGGGTTGTGGGAGAGGGTTGTGGGAGAGGGTTGTGGGAGATGGTTGTGGGAGAGGGTTGTGGGAGAGGGTTGTGGGAGAGGGTTGTGGGAGACTGTTGTGGGAGACGGTTGTGGGAGAGGGTTGTGGGAGAGGGTTGTGGGAGACGGTTGTGGGAGAGGGTTGTGGGAGACGGTTGCGGGAGACGGTTGTGGGAGACGGTTGTGGGAGAGTGTTGTGGGAGAGGGTTGTGGGAGAGGGTTGTGGGAGAGCGTTGTGGGAGAGGGTTGTGGGAGACGTTTGTGGGAGACGGTTGTGGGAGACGGTTGTGGGAGAGGGTTGTGGGAGAGGGTTGTGGGAGAGGGTTGTGTGAGAGGGTTGTGGGAGAGGGTTGTGGGAGAGGGTTATGGGAGAGGGTTGTGGGTGTGGGTTGTGGGAGAGGGTTGTGGGAGACGGTTGTGGGAGACGGTTGCGGGAGACGGTTGTGGGAGGGTTGTGGGAGAGGGTTGTGGGAGAGGGTTGTGGGAGAGGGTTGTGGGAGAGTGTTGCGGGAGAGTGTTGTGGGAGAGGGTTGTGGGAGAGGGTTGTGGGAGAGGGTTGTGGGAGAGGGTTGTGGGAGACGGTTGTGGGAGAGGGTTGTGGGAGAGGGTTGTGGGAGAGGGTTGTGGGAGATGGTTGTGGGAGAGGGTTGTGGGAGACGGTTGTGGGAGACGGTTATGGGAGAGGGTTGTGGGAGAGGGTTGTGGGAGAGGGTTGTGGGAGAGGGTTGTGGGAGGGTTGTGGGAGAGGGTTGTGGGAGAGGGTTGTGGGAGAGGGTTGCGGGAGAGGGTTGTGGGAGAGGGTTGTGGGAGAGGGTTGTGGGAGAGGGTTGTGGGAGACAGTTGTGGGAGAGGGTTGTGGGAGAGGGTTGTGGGAGACGGTTGTGGGAGAGGGTTGTGGGAGAGGGTTGTGGTAGAGGGTTGTGGGAGAGGGTTATGGGAGAGGGTTGTGGGAGAGGGTTAAGGGAGAGGGTTGTGGGTGAGGGTTGTGGGAGAGGGTTGTGGGAGACGGTTGTGGGAGACGGTTGCGGGAGACGGTTGTGGGAGGGTTGTGGGAGAGGGTTGTGGGAGAGGGTTGTGGGAGAGGGTTGTGGGAGAGGGTTGTGGGAGAGGGTTGTGGGAGAGGGTTGTGGGAGAGGGTTGTGGGAGACTGTTGTGGGAGACGGTTGTGGGAGAGGGTTGTGGGAGAGGGTTGTGGGAGACGGTTGTGGGAGAGGGTTGTGGGAGACGGTTGCGGGAGACGGTTGTGGGAGACGGTTGTGGGAGAGTGTTGTGGGAGAGGGTTGTGGGAGAGGGTTGTGGGAGAGCGTTGTGGGAGAGGGTTGTGGGAGACGTTTGTGGGAGACGGTTGTGGGAGACGGTTGTGGGAGAGGGTTGTGGGAGAGGGTTGTGGGAGAGGGTTGTGTGAGAGGGTTGTGGGAGAGGGTTGTGGGAGACGGTTGTGGGAGAGGGTTGTGGGAGAGGGTTGTGGGAGAGGGTTGTGGGAGAGGGTTGAGGGAGACGGTTGCGGGAGAGGGTTGTGGGAGAGGGTTGTGGAGAGGGTTGTGGGAGAGGGTTGTGGGAGAGGGTTGTGTGAGAGGGTTGTGGGAGAGGGTTGTGGGAGAGGGTTGTGGGAGAGGGTTGTGGGTGAGGGTTGTGGGAGAGGGTTGTGGGAGACGGTTGTGGGAGAGGGTTGTGGGAGAGGGTTGTGGGAGAGGGTTGTGGAAGAGGGTTGTGGGAGAGGGTTGTGGGTGAGGGTTGTGGGAGAGGGTTGTGGGAGACGGTTGTGGGAGAGGGTTGTGGGAGAGGGTTGTGGGAGGGGGTTGTGGGAGACGGTTGAGGGAGACGGTTGCGGGAGAGGGTTGTGGGAGGGGGTTGTGGGTGAGGGTTGTGGGAGAGGGTTGTGGGAGAGGATTGTGGGAGAGGGTTGTGGGAGAGGGTTATGGGAGAGGATTGTGGGTGAGGGTTGTGGGAGAGGGTTGTGGGAGAGGGTTGTGGGAGAGGGTTATGGGAGAGGGTTGTGGGTGAGGGTTGTGGGAGAGGGTTGTGGGAGAGGGTTGTGGGAGAGGGTTGCGGGAGAGGGTTGTGGGAGAGGGTTGTGGGAGAGGGTTGTGGGAGAGGGTTGTGGGAGAGGGTTGTGGGAGACGGTTGTGGGAGACGGTTGTGGGAGAGGGTTGTGGGAGAGGGTTGTGTGAGACGGTTGTGGGAGAGGGTTGTGGGAGAGGGTTGTGGGAGAGGGTTGTGGGAGAGGGTTATGGGAGAGGGTTGTGGGTGAGGGTTGTGGGAGAGGGTTGTGGGAGACGGTTGTGGGAGACGGTTGCGGGAGACGGTTGTGGGAGGGTTGTGGGAGAGGGTTGTGGGAGAGGGTTGTGGGAGAGGGTTGTGGGAGAGGGTTGCGGGAGAGGGTTGTGGGAGAGGGTTGTGGGAGAGGGTTGTGGGAGAGGGTTGTGGGAGAGGGTTGTGGGAGACGGTTGTGGGAGAGGGTTGTGGGAGAGGGTTGTGGGAGAGGGTTGTGGGAGAGGGTTGTGGGAGACGGTTGTGGGAGACGGTTATGGGAGAGGGTTGTGGGAGAGGGTTGTGGGAGAGGGTTGTGGGAGAGGGTTGTGGGAGAGGGTTGTGGGAGAGGGTTGTGGGAGAGGGTTGCGGGAGAGGGTTGTGGGAGAGGGTTGTGGGAGAGGGTTGTGGGAGAGGGTTGTGGGAGAGGGTTGTGGGAGACGGTTGTGGGAGACGGTTATGGGAGAGGGTTGTGGGAGAGGGTTGTGGGAGAGGGTTGTGGGAGAGGGTTGTGGGAGAGGGTTATGGGAGAGGGTTGTGGGTGAGGGTTGTGGGAGAGGGTTGTGGGAGACGGTTGTGGGAGACGGTTGCGGCAGACGGTTGTGGGAGGGTTGTGGGAGAGGGTTGTGGGAGAGGGTTGTGGGAGAGGGTTGTGGGAGAGGGTTGCGGGAGAGGGTTGTGGGAGAGGGTTGTGGGAGAGGGTTGTGGGAGAGGGTTGTGGGAGAGGGTTGTGGGAGACGGTTGTGGGAGAGGGTTGTGGGAGAGGGTTGTGGGAGAGGGTTGTGGGAGAGGGTTGTGGGAGACGGTTGTGGGAGACGGTTGTGGGAGAGGGTTGTGGGAGAGGGTTGTGGGAGAGGGTTGTGGGAGAGGGTTGTGGGAGAGGGTTGTGGGAGAGGGTTGTGGGAGAGGGTTGCGGGAGAGGGTTGTGGGAGAGGGTTGTGGGAGAGGGTTGTGGGAGAGGGTTGTGGAAGACGGTTGTGGGAGAGGGTTGTGGGAGATGGTTGTGGAAGAGGGTTGTGGGAGAGGGTTGTGGGAGAGGGTTGTGGGAGAGGGTTGTGGGTGAGGGTTGTGGGAGAGGGTTGCGGGAGAGGGTTGTGGGAGAGGGTTGTGGGTGAGGGTTGTGGGAGAGGGTTGTGGGAGAGGGTTGTGGGAGAGGGTTGTGGGAGAGGGTTGTGGGAGAGGGTTGTGGGAGAGGGTTGTGGGTGAGGGTTGTGGGAGGGGGTTGTGGGAGACGGTTGTGGGAGAGGGTTGTGGGAGAGGGTTGTAGGTGAGGGTTGTGGGAGAGGGTTGTGGGAGAGGGTTGTGGAAGAGGGTTGTGGGAGAGGGTTGTGGGTGAGGGTTGTGGGAGGGGGTTGTGGGAGACGGTTGAGTGAGACGGTTGCGGGAGAGGGTTGTGGGAGAGGGTTGTGGGAGAGGGTTGTGGGAGAGGGTTGTGGGAGAGGGTTGTGCGAGAGGGTTGTGGGAGAGGGTTGTGGGAGAGGGTTGTGGGAGAGGGTTGTGGGTGAGGGTTGTGGGAGACGGTTGTGGGAGACGGTTGTGGGAGAGGGTTGTGGGAGAGGGTTGTGGGAGAGGGTTGTGGAAGAGGGTTGTGGGAGAGGGTTGTGGGTGAGGGTTGTGGGAGAGGGTTGTGGGAGACGGTTGAGGGAGACGGTTGCGGGAGAGGGTTGTGGGAGAGAGTTGTGGGTGAGGGTTGTGGGAGAGGGTTGTGGGAGAGGGTTGTGGGAGAGGGTTGTGGGAGAGGGTTGTGGGAGAGGGTTGGGTGAGAGGGTTGTGGGAGAGGGTTGTGGGAGAGGGTTGTTGGTGAGGGTTGTGGGAGACGGTTGTGGGAGACGGTTGTGGGAGAGGATTGTGGGAGAGGGTTGTGGGAGACGGTTGTGGGAGACGGTTGTGGGAGAGGATTGTGGGAGAGGGTTGTGGAAGAGGGTTGTAGGAGAGGGTTGTGGGTGAGGGTTGTGGGTGAGGGTTGTGGGAGAGGGTTGTGGGAGAGGGTTGTGGGAGAGGGTTGTGGGAGACGGTTGAGGGAGACGGTTGCGGGAGAGGGTTGTGGGAGAGGGTTGTGGGAGAGGGTTGTGGGTGAGGGTTGTGGGAGACGGTCGTGGGAGAGGGTTGTGGGAGAGGGTTGTGGGAGAGGGTTGTGGGAGAGGGGATGAGGAATCGGGCAATGGGGTTCTGTGTGGGTTGGGTAAGGCCGGAGGGGTGATTGTAGCGGGGAGGTGGTATGAGTGGTGGGGGTTAGAGGAATAACAACAAATAGTTTAGTGTTTGATTCTTCCTGTTGTCAAGAAGAAGTGAGTCGGAAGGAATACGGATAACCTGTTTTAGAAAACAATTCGGTACATTATATGAGCGCTCGTTTTCTCACATACTTCCAACGTTATATTTTGATCTACTACGATCTATTATCACTGATCTTTTTATTAGTATATCTTCCCCTACATACCTGTGGAGTGAGACAGCCCCCAGTAAGAAGAGTTGTCGGACTGATACATTTGGTAATATCGTAATACATCATATAGGGTTTGTTGGTAAAATCTTTCCCGCTCTCGACATTATTGTTGCCACATAGATTCCCCTGTGAGTCTGTAGGGTGTAGCAGTCTGTTTGGGTCACCCTGACTGTATGCGAAGTAACTGACTATACCGAGACCGACCAGGAACGCTGTATAGATGACGCAACATATGACGTCAGTACAACCTCGATCTTTGATTGGCCCTTTGAAATTCGGGTCGAATTTTTTAGGTTCATCTTTTCTTTCAACTTCGTCTCCACAACATCCAGTCATAGTGATGATTTTATAAGTTTAATAAAATATTTAAAAAATAAAGAAGAAAATTAAAAAATTATTAACAGGTTTAGCTTAGAGGGGTTAGTGAATTTTCCGCTCACTCCTAATTAATTAGTTAAGAAAATTAAATTAAATTTTTAAAAAAGTAATTAATAACCGAATATATTTTTAGGTTTTTTCTCTGTTGTAAACATCGTACCAAATCGTATGGTCAACAAAGTGTTTCCAATCTCTAACCAAACACAAGCATGTATTGATTGAATTTAATTAAGTTTGTTTAAATATGTTAATAAGTTATTGTTGTAATTATAAGTTTAGATAAATTAGGTGTGAGCTTATAGAGATATTATTGGCAAGCCGCTTTCTAATGCATATGACATAATAGTTTTATTGATTTGAATATTTGATAATTTTCCAAGATTACAGTTACATTATAGTGCACGGTATAAATAATCTTTACATCACCCCATAGAGTACACAGGCGTAGGCCTATTCATTCACACTGTTATGATAGGTTCTACGTAATCGCAAAATTTGGCAGAACTGCAGGAAAATCATTTATAATTGTGACGAAAATCATTGCGGCGTTTTCTGAAAAATTATAATAATACTTATAAAGGTCACCTACCTGTAATGATAATTATAAATTAGGCGGTTGAATTCATTAGATGTTACCCAATTCGTGCCAGTAACTTGGTAAACCGTCACAATATATCAGTTGATTTGAATATATCAGTGATTACACCGATTGTTCTTGTTTTATGGTTCTCCCGCTCTGGGTAGAAATAACATTGAAGTTACGCATTGATAATTTCTATAATACACATTTGTGCGACAAAAATAGAGGAACTATTTTACTTAGGATTAAATATATAAATGTCTAATCCGACTGGATGTCAAAATTGTAGCTCCAATCTTGATCTGATTCGTAATAACTTCCTGTACGACTTATAACTTCAGTGGAGACGCCCTTAAAACGATTGTGTTCTATAATTTATTTATACTTAGGATTTACTAATGGGGCACGGCCCTTACGCGTGCTGTAATATCTTATTGGGTAGGGGTGTGTGTTTGCATGAAGTATGCGTTGGGGAACACAGCAAACATCGCCCGCGAGAAAGCTTCGCCCACTAAACAATTATTGTTTTGGTTACAACGAGCCGTCTCTGTAATCTGCTCGTTTCCCTCAATTGGTAACAACATCGTTTATTGTTTTGGTTAGAAACAGGCCGTTTCTGTAACCTGCTCCTTTCCCTCAATTGGTAAAAACATCGTTTATTGTTTTATTATTTTTTATTTTTTACTGTCTTTGTAACTTGCTAATTTCCTTCAATTGGTATCTAAAATGGTTTCTAACACAAATTTTATTGGGCGAAGGTTACTAGCGGGCGAAGATTGCGTTGTGGGTTTCCCCCGGGCGAAGATTGCATCCAACCTGCGTTAGGGGGATACTGTACTGTAGCAAAAAAAAAGCAAACAGTCGGCCGAAGCCGGAGGCGACCCGAAGGCTCCTCTTTCGATAGCTGCTACCCGAGGGTAGGGGTGGGCGCTACTCCTATCCCAAGATTTGCTCCCTACTACTACTACTAGGATCGGCATGCTGCATTGCAGCTGCATTTTTAAGAATGCTGTGCCGGCTTGTCAACAAAATTGCACCGCCACAACTCCCTATCACCCATGACATTTGTAGATCATCCGCATCTTTAAGGCCAGTGTCCTTTAAGATGCGTCTCAAGAAAGTCATGGGCTGTCCACCATGCTTATTCACTCCATGAGGCTGCCAAAGTACAAGATTATGCACTGGCTGGTCCTCACGGCGAAAGCAATGTCCTGCAAAGCGGAGGCGATTTTGTTCTAGTGTCAAGCTTGGGGGAACCAATGAGACACCTCCAATGTTATATAGTGTCTGGTTGGAGATGTGTGCATTGTACTTGACACAATGAACCCGGCGTAGCATTCTTGTGAATGTGCCATCCAGAGATTTGGTGTCCTCAGCAGTTAGAGCCCAGCATGGACTCCCGTAGAGGAGTACTGGAACTACTGCTGCTCTAAATAATCGGACCTTAAGTTTCCGATTAATTCTCGGTGACTTCCAAATCCTGGAAAGCCTATTCAAGGCTGCCCATGCATTTCCCTTACGTATTCGAAGGTCCTCACCTGACTTCCGGATCCATGATCCCAGGTAACAGAAGTCGTCCACATGCTCAAGCATACCATCCTTTGAGCTTATGCTCAACCGATCAGAGACTTGCTGAGGACTTTCAAAGTTAACTGTCAGAATTTTGGTCTTTCTGGAGTTAATAAAAAGACCAACACTAGAAGCAGCATGTTCTAATGAGCTGAGGAGCCGTTGGGCTCCCTCTAATGATTCTGAGAGTACTCCTAAGTCATCAGCAAAGTCTAGATCAGTTAGGTACTTGGCAGGATTTCCTCGACTTCTGGAGCCAGTAGGTGGAGTTATCATCACCCCATCATCATTATAATGATCTAAGGACATGCGTAGAACATAGTCAACCACAATAATGAACAAGAATGGTGCAAGTGTGTCTCCTTGGAGGACACCCATAACACTTCAAATGGTTCTGTGTCACCGTCAACAGTAGACACAAATGTTGTCGAACCATCGTATACTGATCTGATTGCTGCAATAATTTCATCAGGAATCCCATATAATGAAAGTATGCTGAACATACGTGAGCGAGAGACTGAATCAAAGGCCTTGAAGAAGTCAACAAAGATAACAGCCAGATGCCTGTCTTTCTCTTTTGATAACTCTTCAATTATCCTTCTAAGTGCCAAAATGGGCTCCATGGTCCCACGACCTTTACGGAACCCATTCTGATTTCCACGGAGCAGTCTCTCAATGGGATCCCTTATGCGATTTAATAGAATCGTATTGTATAGCTTTGCCGCAATCGAGATCAATGAGATTCCCCGAAAAGAACCATAGAGTGCTACCCGAGGGTAGGGGTGGGCGCTACTCCTATCCCAAGATTTGCTCCCAGTTATTGACTGGTACTCATTTTATCGACCCCAGTGGATGAAAGGCTGAGTGGACCCTGGCGGGGCTGAACCTACAACCAATAGAACCCAGTAAATAATATTAATAGTATAATGTTGACTTTGAAATGACTGTATGGTGCCGAGCCATGATGTATTTACTTCCTTAAGTTTATACCCCATAGAATTCTTGTCTGTCAATCTTTTACTGCCACTCTCTTTCACACATTTTACTGTCATTGACTAAATAAAAGTTATTTTGTGTGCCGCCGACTAAGGTATTAATTTGCTAAAGTTGTAATGAATAAATATCATAATCGATATTTAACTACGGGGATAATCAAATCTTTATAGATAGGCCTAGGTTGTGAGTTAGGGTGGTGGGGTTAGGGCATTGATCGCAAGAAGTAATGAGTTTCCTGGGTGCATATCGACATCTTCTTCCTGCAAATGACAACAACCTGTCAATCATCTAAAAAGTAAATTATAAATTTAAAAACTCAATATATATACATAAACCCAGTAAGCACTAAGCAATTACCCACTAAACTAGCTATTAAATAATCTATAAAAGGCAAATATTCAGTAGTTAAACGCATTATCCAATTATATCTCCATCAACACTGCTGTCATATATAATTATAATGCCTTTTATTTCTTCTGCTTCACTATGTATCATAAATTTAGCCAAATATAGATATTATTATTATGATATAATTAGCCCAAATTTTTTTTATTTTTTTTAAATCTCCTATTGCAGTATCCAAACATTTCAGTATATACGCAGTACCCAATCACATTATTTTCGTAAATAAAACATTATATATTTACAAAGAAATTTTAGGTTGTTGTATTTTATCTCGACTATTATTTTCCAAAATTACAGAGTTGCTATTAAGATGTGGAATTTTTTTAGTTATCAAGGTGTCATTTTGAATTAAATTAGTTTATTAATTTTTACCTATTCTTTTTGCTGTATATCATAGTGAATAGATTTTAACCAAAATTACAAATTATAGCATAAATTAATCTTTCATTTTCATTTTGAATTAATCGTTTTACAATATCAAGTGTTAAATTTCACATATGAAACATCAAATACGCCAACAGATTTTTTTTCGAAATTGAACCAAAATAGTTACTTGAAAAATTGTTGTTTAGTTTGAGAAAAATGCAATTTCGTCTTAGGCCTTTAAGAAGAAAGTCTTGATTAACTGTAGGTACTGCTTAACACGTTCGCGGGGCCATCGCGCAGGACGAGGCTCAGTTATCAGATACAGATTAAAATTGAGCGACTGTATCACAAAACCAGGTTTTGAAAAATTTACCCACACCACCAATCAATCAAAGAAAGGGGGACAGTACGTGTTCACCCCTTTTAATCTGCACCCCCCCCCCCCCCCACCCTTCCCACCCACCAGTAATTTATAACTACCAATGCCTTCAACGCAGTAGGCAGTACTCGTCTTCATTATTATAAACGTCGTTGTGCTCGTCCTGTTTTGTAGTTAAACATATTTCCTAAACGCAGACTGACGGACGATCTTTATAACTACCGATGTCTTCAATAGGCGCAGCCAGGTATGGTTTATAGGAACATAGTCTACGCAGTACTGGTCTTCATTATATGCCTCGTTGCGCTCGTCGCTCGTCCTGTTTTTCATTAAAATATTTTTCCTAAACCAAGACTGACGATCTTTATACAGTTATAACTATGCGAAGTTTCGAAACTGTGCGAGTAACTGCTGATACATCTATGTGGAGATGTGTGATACAACGCCAACGCATCGTATGCCGATGTAGTAATATGGGTATTGAAATAATATTAAATCAATGTACACTCTTAAAGCTGCAGCGAAAATAAGTAGCCAATTTCCTAGGTTACATATAAATAATAATATTATTTTTAAGAACATTAATTTTACTACTTTGCAAAAATTCAATTAAAAAATAACCAGACAAATATATTGCGGAATAAACTACTTCAGATATAAGCCTACAACAGCCATACCTATTACAGTACAATTCCCCTCTGCCCTGGTGCCAGCTAGCAGCTCTACACCCCGCAGAGACTATGTTGACCAATAATGGGAAGGATTAAATTTGTACTCAATAATTGTGCCGCTTTAATTACGTTTAGATCAATTAAAGACACATTTATTAAAGCAAATCACTTGAACTAATTAAAAACTATAATGGAATGTTGTATGGGGATTACAGCTGTATAACTTTTAAGTATAATTATTTAAATCTTATACTAGAAAATAATTAATATCCTTTAAGGAGGCAGGTTGAAATTGATGTTTTTACCCTAATCAACTTAATTAACTAATTAACTGCTATTATCTTAGCTTCTCGAAGGCCACGCGAAAATTCAACTTGGAAAATTTCTAAACTTTGGCCAGACTAATGTGTACCAAGTTTGGTTAAATTTCATTAACATTTGGCTGAGTTATTAACGTTTAAAATTGGACACGACAGAACAACAGAACAACAGAACGACAGAACAACAGATCGACAGATCAACAGATCGACAGATCAACAGACACACCGATTGAGTTAGTGGTACCTGTATGCTAAGCTCGCTTACTTTCGTCGCTCGCCCCACAACCCTATGATATGGGTGGGACCTTGAACAGAACATGATAAATTAACGCCTTGAAAAACCTCATTATGGCTGAGAGCGGGCGGATAATGTGTTTTATAATAATATAAACATTAATCATTAGCAGAAGTGCAAAGTGCACTTAAGGAGATTTTCTAAGTAACAGTTAGTTCCTAGAGTAGGCTGAATGCCGCAATAAAGATCGTGTGACAATAAAATAGTTACTCTGTTCGGTGTTCGGACACTTCCCCCCCGGACACTTCCCCCCCGGACAGTTCCCCCCCGCTCAAGTAAGACACTTCCCCCCCGGACACTTCCCCCCAGACACTTCCCCCCCGGACACTTCCCCCCCAGACACTTCCCCCCCGGACACTTCCCCCCCCCGGACACTTCCCCCCCAGACACTTCCCCCCGGACACTTCCCCCCCCAGACACTTCCCCCCGGACACTTCCCCCCCGACTGTTCTTAACTTCGCACATTCGTATTTTTCATTTTGTAAGGTAAACGGACCGCTTGTATCCAGATAAGTTGTAACCTATTTTCCTTTCGTAGCTCAGAAAGTGATCTTTTTCATCCCGATTTTACATTTTATATCCGAGTTTTATTTATGGGTTTTATCAATGCTACATTGTATTGTTTGCTAATCTTTAAACAATTAATTAGATGACCTATAAATTCCATCCCCCGAATGATATACTATTTTTATTAACTATAGAATTATAATAATTAATAGTTTTAATTATAGGTATTATTATGTAATAGTCTTCTTCAAATTGTAGCAGATGGGCATGAATAGAATATTATTGTTGCAATGAAAATTATACCTCTCCAGGGTAAAATCGACATGCGTCGACCTGTATTCTGTGTTCAGCATTACATATTGATATATATATTACTATACATACTATAGATATTATACACACTACATAATACATTTCCTGATTACTTGCAATATTTTTAATAGGATTTTGTTGAATTATATAATATTGTAGTAATTTATATATTAATTTGGTTAACATTCAATACAGCTCCTACTTTAGGCTTAGTCAATTTATTATCTGATGATACAAACATGAACTTATTATTTCAAAATGGTCTTAAGTCTTTCACCACGGGCACTCAGGGAAATGCCGGGGTCTGGGGGCAATAACCCCCAAGAAAAGAAGCGGGGGTTTGGGGGCGGCAGCCCCCAAGAAAAGAAGCGGAGGTTTGGGGGCGGCAGCTCCCAAGAATAGAAGCAGGGGTTTGGGGGCGGCAGCACCCAACAAAAGAAGCGGAGGTTTGGGGGCGGCAGCCCCTAATTAAAAGAAAAACAAACAAAATTTGACTATAAAAATGTTTCTTTTATAATTTTGAAAAAACTTGTCTAGATACAACTTTTCCTGGAACCATCGTTAACTATTGTTTATTGCTTTGATGCACCCAGATTTATTTTAACACTTTAACTGGGGGGGGGGGGGGGGGGGGGGGGGGGGTGTCCTAGATCCACCCTGTTCGACTATATTCTGTTGTAATTTAGTCTGCATAGCTGTCAAACTACGTGAGCATTCGAATAGATTTTCAACAAAAAATGGTGTACATTTTTTAAGTGTCATTGGCATTGCGTTTTCATCATGATACTGTAGTATCTAAGTTAGTAAATATATATCCTGTCATGGTGAGAATACTAGAAGTGCAATAGATCAAGGTATGCCGCTTTTGTGTTCTACTCTTCTCCGAGATAGGATCCCGTTAATCGCTCAATTAGAAACGAACGGTCGCACTCAACCAGTCAGCAGTGGAGCGGCAGCCTTTACCACCGACTCGCTCCAGTGGCAGTGTGATTTGTTGAGAGTTTTTTGTGATTTCGGTGTTGAGACGGAACCATAAGATTTGGTTGAAAGGATATTGTCTTTGACACCACGACGACATTGACCAGAGCATGGCTTAATGTATGACTATATAAAACTGATCCTTCTAATATTAGGCCTACTGTACCATGCATTATTAGTACCAGTCAGTCATAATTTGTGTTGTAATTTAGCATTTTAGAGAAGATTTCTAAGCTTGGTAAAGGGAATGTATAGGTGTGAAGATTTTAAAAACATGAAAAGGATTCGAATATAAAAAACCATCTTCTATTATATGTAGAATTCTACACGTTCAACAAGAATAAAGCAGATTCGACATTCGTGGGAGGAAACAATATAGTAGGCCTGTAGCTGTAACAGTATGTGATGAAATAATTACACTCAATAAACAAAAATACAATAATTATATAATTCGATATATTAAATTTACAATAAAATGTTACAATTAAATTTACAATTAAATTTAATTTTATTTAAGTTTACAATTAAATTTACAATAAAATGTAGCAGCAGGTTTACCGCAAGTTAGTAATTTTGAGACGGGAAATAAAGATGTATTTTGGCGTAGATAGCATGATTTGTTTGAAAATAAATGATTCCAAACTGAAACAACTCGATTACAAAAAACATAATGGTTGATCTGTAATTTAGAGCGACAATATTGTGTAATATAAAATATTTGAAAACTTCTTGAATCTGAAATAATTGCACATGTTAAAAAAGTGACTAGTCGAATTAAATGAATAAATTTATGGTTAATGCAATAAAATCATTTTTAGATCAAATTAATAACCTCAAGTTACTATGAGCACCCAATCCACATCGAGCAAATATCCTGCGGGTGAAATAGGGCTGCAAACTTTCGATTTCAATTAATTTATATCTCAAATTATTGGATGATACCAAACTTGGGGAGTAGTGGATGATTCTACTAGAGGTAATACGTAGGATTTATACGCAGTTAATAAATATATTAAAATAGAACATTAAAAACACCGGAAAAAAAATTGAATATTTAAAAACTTTTGCTGCTTGTTCATTCAATGCTGATGAAGCTTTAAATCATAACACCTAAATCTCTACAGTCAACAACATCGGTTTTTAGTAATCCACTGTAACATAAGATAATCGTATACTATACTGGTATGATATTTTACTATTTTGCACCAAAACGGAGTACAATGCACTTGTGGGCCGCTACAATATGTTTAAGGGGGGGGGGGGGGGGGGGTACACCATTTTGGTCCAAAATATGTCGAAATGGTCAATTACAACTTTTCGAAATTTTTTGTTAATAAAATTTAATACTATTTATAAAAAACCTAAAAATTTGCATAAATTTGCAGCGCCACCTAGCGGTGCAGAATTATTTTAACAAAATTTCGCCTGATAGTTATGTTGCCCCATCTTTGATCTATCATATAAAAAGACTTCCATGTGATTAGATTCAAAACTATAAAAGTCTTAGGGTTTTAAGGCAACCAAGTTTTTTTTTATTGTTAACTAGTTTTAACTAATATTAAATAGCGATATTTTTTTTCTGACCTGTCATGTAGAATAGCATCTTAGGCACCTATATGCCAAATTTTAGCCAAAACCAAACAATTTTGAAACGCTGAGAGTGATATATCCAAGAGTTGTCCGAAAATGGTGTACCTTAATAGCCAATCAGACGTCCAGGATTCTAGCACTCGACCGCGAGCAGTTCCAGTTGATATATTTCATTTGGACCTGGGCTCCTCCCCGGTCCAAAACCTTGGAGCCGTTCCGTAAGAAGCGAAGCTCCGATTGGGTAAAGCAGTAACCAATCACTATATTTTCGTCAATAAAAGTTTATTATATTGATAAAAAACGTTAAGTTTTTACATTTTATCTTGATTTTTATTTTTCATAAAATACTGCGCTGATAAATTGGTATAAATTGTTGATTTATAGCAGAAATAATTAAATTTCACAGCTGCGAAACAGCAACAATGCCAAAATATAAACGTAGTAATTGTAGGAGTTCGCTTAGTTCTTGCTTTTGAGAAATTCCATGGAAATCTTGGTTAGCTCTACCACTCAAACTATCATCAGTGTGGTAGTGATACATATTTGAAGAACAATCAAATTACCGCCTAGGAAGAGCCTCATCGTGGCTTAGAGCGGCTGATAATGGATTTTAATTAAATAAACATGAACCATTTTAGCAGATGTACAAAGTGCACTTAACGAGATTTATGAATAAAAGTTGCTAAAGTAGCTCGAATGCCGCAATAAGGTTCATGTAACAATAACTGAGTTACTCGTCAAATATTCTGCATGCAGCTATCAAACTATTATTAACATTCGAATAAATTTTGAATATTTTTAGTATGAATGCATGTGCTTGCTTAGTGTAGGCCTACTTTTCTTTCCATGTATTTTATAAGGATGCTAACAAAATATTTAATAGTATCATAGCCGCCCATCAGAGATTTTAAACAAATTATCCGTTTTGTTTCGGTACATGGGCCCATGTAGCCATGGGGCTACATGGGCTAAGGTTAATAATCTATCCCATCTAAAGACTTGTTATTTCGTATTTGATTTCCTGTATGTTCCGACCGATATCTGGATCTGACTGTCTTTTATTGGGTCTATTGTAGTAATCAATTTGTTCAAAGCGTTGCTAAGAAACGGATTTTTAGGCGTCCTCTTCCATAATATGCTAACAATTTATGTGAGGAGTAATTGAACAACAACCAGTATGATTTCACTCTCCGACTTGCTTCATGTGTATATTTCTGTATTTCATATTGCGGTACTGGTAATCTAATATATGCAAAGGTCTAATATACACTGTACAGTACAGTATAAACACCTAACAACATCCCCTCTGGAAATTGTTCAGTTCAAAAAACCAAGGGATTGAGAAATATATCACTACCTAAAGGCCATGATACACCACAGGAGCAGCGAGCGGCAGCGGCGGGTGGCCGCGGCGAGCGGCCACTGTGAGCGGCGACTTTTGATTGGATACACCAGAGGAGCGGCGAGCGGTGGTGTAATTTGTGGTGTATCATCACCCATAGAAAATAATGTGTTCTATTTTTAAAAAGTGGCCGCTCGCCGCTGCCGCTTGCCGCTGCCGCTCGCCGCTGCCGCTTGCCGCGGCTGCTTGCCACGGCCGCTGCCGCTTACCGCGGCTGCTCGCTGCTGCCGCTCGCCGCTGCCGCTTGCTGTGGCCGCTCGCCGCTGCCGCTCGCCGCTGCCACTTGCCGCGGCCGCTCGCCGCTGCTGCACACCGCTGCCGCTTGCCGCGGCCGCTCGCCGCAGCCGCTCGCCGCTGCCGCTCGCCGCTCCTGTGGTGTATCATGGCCTTAAATGAGAAAATAAGCTACGAATTTTTAGAAGTTCCATATAGTATTCTAGAATTCCAATGTTTAGTGTAAGTTGCTGAATCCAAAAATAGGTAACCAGCAGGTAACCCCTTGTTTTCCTTGTTATTGATTCGAGAAAAATTTCGAACCTATATAGCATCTCCTTCGTTGAAATTAGTAAGAATGTTGTTGGTCGGATTGGGTTTGAAAGGGAATTCTAAAAGTCGATTTAGGCGGGTTTTCCTTCCTTCAAATACCATTTCAGCGAGGCTGAGACCGTTACTTTACTCTTGGTTGTGATGTTGACAGATAAGTTGACACTTTCTCCTGAATGTTTAGATTTGATTCAGCCAGTTTATTTTTAATGTTGTTTAAAAGACTGTACTAGTCTTTCCGATGCCCCATTACAATTTGGCTTATATGCTGGTGATAGACAGTGTGTGATACCATTTTCTTTCAGAAAATCTGCAAACTAATCACATCGAAATTGCGGCACATTATCGGAATCCACAATGCGAGGGACAGAGAAATCAGCGGAGAAACCACGGCTTTCTTTAATAACAGTTTGAGAAGTTGGATTTGTTTTCACAGCGATAACTCGTGACCATTTCGTCTTAGTGCAGATAATGCCAGAAAGTGTTGATCCTTCAAATGCCGGAAATTCTGAATGAATTCTATCAAATGCTTCACGGGGTTCAGGCATTGGATTTAAAGAAGTATAAACTCATTGTCTCTATTGGGACCAGGCCACCACACTACATCACGCGCTAACTCCTTCATTTGTTTCATATCTACATATCCATTAATAATAATATACACTCCGCAACGGGGTAAATGAAATTCGGTAAAATCAATATTATTTTAACAGTAAAATGGATATAAAATAAAATAAATATTAGTTTCTTAAGTTAATGGTCGAGGCGAGAAGTGCGAGGTTGGGACAAGCGGCTCAGTTAAGGGCGTGGTAGCGGTTCCCACATTGGTTGTGGCAGTGGCGGCACAGACAGTCTACAGAGATGGTGTGGAAGCGAGTGTTGGTGGCGCAGATCAGATGGTGGAATCCGTGCGACGTGGCCCGGGTGATGTGGTGGCGTGTCTGTTGGCCCGGTTGCTTCCATACGGAACAAGCAAAGGCAGGGCCGTTTAGGTAGCCTTCCGATATGACGTTGGCTTCGCGTTTGCGCCGGAAATCGAGGTATGATGTGCGGACGTTGGCAGTGATTAGGTCCGGGTATTTATTTATGACGGTTTCCATTAGAGAGATTTCCCCAACTAACATTAAAGCGAGAGTGGAGGAGGATGACGAGTGCAGTGACAACATTCTCTTGATATAACTTGTTTTAATTTTGTCCAGTTCCTTTAGATTTTTGAAAGAAAGATATTTGCCATACGATGTTATGAGATATAGTGCTGCGGAGTAGATTTTCATGTTAAATATTTCTAGTCCTGTTTCGATTGAGAGAAGCGGGAGGTGTCGCATGGAGCCAGTAATTGAGTGAGCCTATATTTTCTTTTGCTGGATGTGTTCTGAGAAACATTGAGAAGGTTGTAGAATTAAACCGAGATATTCATATTTGTTTACGATTTCAATTATTTTCCCATCATAGGTGAATTTATCAGAAAGGGCGAGGCGACCGGCTCTTCGAAACTTTATAATTTAAGATTGAACTTTTTAAGATTGACTGTCATACCATTGATTAGACACCAGCTGTGTAAGGCATTAAGGGCGCGCTGTAGTTCTTCGCGGTTGTCGGAGTAGAGCACTAAGTCATCGGCGTAAAATATTAGTTTAACGAGGTCGGTAGCTATTCGGATTGCACAAGCTAGGTCTGTTATAAATATAATGAAGGCAGTTGGCGAAAAGCAGTCCCCCTGTAATATACCTCGTAGTTGGTGGATGATGTTGGATAAACTTAGACCGTCGTAAACCTGAATCCAGTTGTCTAGTATGTCTCTGATGATATTTAATAATTTCCCTTTGATACCGAAACTGTATAATTTATAGAGTAGCATAGCCCTGCTAACGACATCGAAGGCTTTACGAAAGTCGTCGAAAGCTGCAAAGGTGTGGTGTGTTTGCTGGAGGATATGTCGGAGAGTAGTTTATCGGCTGCGTGGCGAGTTGACTTACCCGGCACAAAGCCATACTGGACGTCAGGGATGCGGTTCTTTATTTCTTTGCGTACTCGCTTGTTTATAATCGCGGTTAGAACTTTAAAGAAAACCGAAAGCAAGGCAATGCCGCTGTAGTTATCAGGGTTTGTAATTGCTCCGGTGGCCTTGTACAAAATTTTAATTAAACTCTGTTCCCAGGCCACTGGGATTCTTCCGAGGTGGAGACATACGTTATATAGTATCGTGAGAAAGGTTATAATAAATGGCGCCACAAGTTTTAAGTGTTCGTAGAAGATTTGGTCTAGTCCACACGATTTGTTGTTTGTCGATTCTGAGATGGCCTCCAGAACCTCGTTCGTTGTAAAGTCATTGTTGAACCATTCATCGGCGTCGAGCTCGGAATTGCTTGTTGTAGGGATCTGTGGGCAGTTTGGCAGATTATTCGGCTCGCTAAATAAATTAGTGAAATGGGTTTCGAGTTTGGTTGTATCAATGGGTGCTACAGTGGGAATGTGCGTTTGAAAAAGAGACCACGGCTTCACTTCAGCTCGGTTTATCTTATCGAGGAGTTGGTTCTCGTCGTACTGTGATCGCTTTGATTTTATAACCTGTTTATACTCTTTGCGTAGGTTCCAAAAACGCTGGTTGTCGCCTGTCGATACGTTGCGAGCTCGCATTGCTACCATTAGTGAACTCTTTAGTTGACGACACTCAGCGTCGTACTATTCCGACCCGGACAATTACGACCTGGACAAATCCGACCCGGACAATTCCGACCCGGACAATTCTGCCGGACAATTCCGACCTGTACAATACCAACCCGGACTATTACGACCCGGACAAATCCTAACCCGGACAATTCCGACCTGGACAATTCCGCCGGACAATTCCGACCCGTACAATTCCGACCCGGACTATTACGACCCGGACAAATCCGACCCGGACAATTCCGACCCGGACAATTCCGACCCGGACAATTACGACCTGGTCAAATCCGACCCGGACAATTGCTACCCAGACAATTACGACCCGGACAATTCCGCCGGACAATTCCGACCCGTACAATTCCGACCCGGACTATTACGACCCGGACAATTCCGACCCGGACAATTACGACCCGGACAAATCCGACCCGGACAAATCCGACCCGGACAATTCCGACCCGGACAATTACGACCCGGACAATTCCGACCCGGACAATTCCGACCCGGACAATTCCGACCCGGACAATTCCGACCCGGACAATTCCGACCCATACAATTCCGACCCGGACAAATCCGACCCATGAAAATTTCATTAGATCTTTGAATGAGTCAGAATTGTCCGGGTCGGAATTGTCCGGGTCGGAATTTTCTGGGTCGGAATTCTCCTAACTTCAAATTTAATCATCACAGACTTTTAGTTTGCCATTCGTTGTTGCTATAACTGCATAAAATTCCTTTTTCTATATCTTCTTGTAAAATTTCTTAGACTTTATCTTTGTATCCATGAGCTATCGATGACAATTGAAGAAACGTGGTTTGGTGTTGTTATCTTGTAATGAAAATGTAGCTTGCGATATCTGTATAAGGATAATGTACTGTAAATACATCAGCAAAATCATATTTGATATTTGATAGGCAGTCTTTGGAGGAGTAATTGGATTTGACTGGTACATCTCTTGTCATATCATGACGTAATTGAACGACTCCTATTACTAACTCGTCAAGCCAATGCTTACCAAATAATGGCAGACTTTCGTGATCTATTACAATCAAATGAAGACCCTGGACATGTGTTTGCAACTTGGGAAGTATTATATGGCATACTTTTAGTATTTTTATTCGACATTTTAATTCCCCTTGATATTCTTCTGAATTTAGTCCCGAGATAAATGATTAAACTCGCGAGAAAATTATTAAACTCGCGAGAAAATTATTAAACTCGCGAGAAAATAATTAAACTCGCGAAAAAAATCATTAAACTCGCGAGACAATTATAAAGAATAATCTCGTGATAAATTATAATTATAAAATTATAATAAATAATAAATAATCTCGCGAAATAAATGATTAAACTCGCGAGAAAATAATTAATCTCGCGAGATAAATTATTAAACTCGCGAGAAATTAATTAATCTCGCGAGATAAATGATTAAACTCGCGAGAAAATAATTAATCTCGCGAGGTAAATGATTAAACTCGCGAGAAAATCATTAATCTCGCGAGAAATTAATTAAACTCGCGAGATAAATGATTAAACTTGCGAGAAAATAAATAATCTCGCGAGATAAATGTTTAAACTCGCGAGATAAATTATTAAACTCGCGATAAAATTATTAATCTCGTGAGATAAATGTTTAAACTCGCGAGATAAATTATTAAACTCGCGAGAAAATAATTAATTCTTGAAGCATTCTAATTAACATTCTTGAAGCTAGCCCGGATGATGTAATTGATTCCGATGTCGCGGTTATAGAAGAAGATTCTGTTGCTAAACAATATGATGTCAAGAAAATGACAAAATTTACTACTACAGAATTAAAGGAGATTGGTAAAATCGGTAAAATTATTGGTAGCATTCTTCTACACGGCGAACAGTTGCTTAGCATCCTGCATCCTATTGTGAGCAGGTATATTGTGTTCGATGAGTGGTCAAATTGTTTGAATTTTTTAGAAGGAGTTGGTAAGGTGCCAAATATTATTTCGAATGATATCTTGGCGGGCGTCTTTTCAGAAGAAGTTAGAGAGCAATGCATTGAGGCCGGCATTCTGATTCCACAGAATCCAACATTGGCAGATAAACGGAGAATTTCAGAATTATTTTTGCAATCGCTTATATTAAAAAATAAAGGAGCAATTGACCCACTGAAAGATGAGTTTCTTAAAGTCGTTAGCAAAGTGAACCTTAAGAAATGTATATTATATAAGTTTTTGTGTGTTCCACCACCGGTCTTAAAGCTTGCCAAGATATGGGATAGTGCTACTTGTATGAACCGCTCTGTAGCTGGCTCGAATTCGTTCAACAAGGAAACCGACATCCGGTATTGGATGAGTTCTATTTTAACCGACCTGGAATCCACACAGTTAGTTGTTGGAAATCTGAGTTTGTCGAAGGATGCTCTGTTTAAATGGCTATTTTGATCAGTAACCCCCTCGTTTATACCCCGGCTATTCATAATGTTTAAAGAGTGTAGTGAAGTGAATTGCAAATGCCGTTTAAGTTACTCTACTTGTGCTTACCAGATGATGGTTCCTTACCACATTTATTCTGAAAATGATATGAAGGACTTGCTTCTCAATAGCTACTATAAAGGAGGCCTCGTTTTCGGACGCATATAGATTATTGAAATCGAATTGAGATACTGTCTTTGTTTGTTGGAGATTAATTAGTGTCTTAGTTACTGCAGTTCGTGAAGAGGAATGCTGACTGTATAGATTGTTTGTTGGAGATACTGAATTAGTTGATTAAGATAAGACTTATATACTATCTGTATAGTTACCTAGTTAGTTATCTTTGAGTATAAACTATTACGTATCTCCCATTGCCTCTTGTTTTAAAGGTAAGATAGCTGTGTTTTTTATAGGTTTGTTGGTCATTTAAAAAACGTTTGTGCGTTGCTTATTTTTTAGCTGCAGTTATTAGGAAGTCAGGCTAGTTTATTGCATGATTGCTTTAACTTTTTAAACCCGGGGGGGGGGGGGGGGGGGGGTCGAAAAGGCTCCCTTCTAGTGTAGAATAGCAGTAATTACCCAACCATATAATTAGTCAAATTTGCGGTGCATCTTTTGCAAAATTTGAGATTTGAAATGCCACCCCCTTGTAAAAGCTTTTGCGTAATTAGCCGGTTATTATCCCCGTAAAGTACTCTGTGGTTGGTTTACCAGGCATAAAAGGGCCGTGTCCTTGCTGTACTGGTGTTTTGGAGGACATAAAAGCCATTTCTTCTGTATTTGTACTTTAGAGGACATAATCTGCAATTTCGTGACGTAAAAGGCTCGATACTCTTGAAAACAGTGTCGCTACCATGACGACGGCTAACGGCTGATATTGCCACGTTGCAACTTTCTGTATCTGCCAATAGGATTTGAGTTAGTTTTGATTTCGACCTATCACAGATCTACTGAACTGAATTTCCTATCTTTATGCTCATTCTCTGTGGTGGGTGGAAGCCTTTGTAAATAAGGTTATTCTTATCAGTGTTCAGTGTTATGTTTTTGCCCAGAGCCTAAGAACCGGCTTTTGGCACCTCCGTGTTTTCAGTCTTTAGTCTTACATTAGTAGGCTCAATTATAGAACGTATATCTGTTATCAATCGAAACACGAGTTACACAAGTTAACTCATTCACTTAATAATCATTTATACATTAATATTACTGCTTTTACTGTCGGTTATTCATTATATTGGTTGATGAAATATTATATCGGAATACTGATCAATAGTCAGACACCCCACCTTCTTGATATACTAAAGGTTAGAGAGACCGGTTACAGATAAACGATTGCGACCTGTGTTGAGTGGTTTGAAGTGAATCTAATGCTATTTCATATGCCCAACATAAATTGTCTGTTGCTCTCTTTATACGTGACCAAATTTAGTGAAGGTCGGCAGATTAGTGTGCAGTATTGTGCAGCATTGTGTATGAGTGTAACTGATAACAAAACATCTCCTAAAGAATGTGCCATATACGTGAATCTATAGCCTTTTCGTTGTGACTAGTTTAAGTCATAACTCTGTTTATATATTTAGAGCGCCACGTCCTAAAGGAACTGTTAATATTTCCCGAAAGTGAATAATATTTGTCAGAGATTATATATTACGATCAGTCGAATAATACAGTAGGCTTACACCATCAATCATTAAGCCCCGAACTCAGTCTCCCGGGTATATCCAACGGGTGAATGATTGCGCATAGACTGGCTTCGGCTAATGTAGTGTATCAAATACTCGTCATAGGCTAAAGACTATCTATCATCCAAAAGACATTCTAATTTTGGCAGGTTAAACTGTCAAAGGTCTTTAAAAGCGCAAACAATAACAGATATTGCTTCTGGATTGCGGTGTAAGCAATCTAGTCGAAAGTACCGGTCGATCGGTAACCAGTAGGCCTGACTGCCTGATCATCCGGACCGGTACCTACAGCAGTATAGGTACAGCAGTATTATTCGATTTTGATAATTATATACCAGTAGGCCTTAATAATTAATCAGGGACTGCAGCCCTGGTTTTTTATTGAGATTTTACTTATTTCTGTCAAGTTTTATTTGTTTGTAGGCCAGTATTGAACAGAAGGCGTGTAAACCTGATCAGATTGTACAGACGATTTGTAGGCTGAGCTGTTGTCTGATTGCTGTTAAGTCCGAACGAATTGCAGTGTGTGTAGATCACCTGTCCGATTAAGTACGGTTAGGAAGTAGGGGCAGCGAATGCTGTAAGGTAAACCCCCAATTAAAGAATAAGTCGTACTACTGGGTTAGAACGCATACTCCCTAATCATTTCGGAGTCTGCATGTCCTGTAGTTTATTTAGGCTTGAGAGTAGTCTGCCATCGTTTAGTCTGTACTTTGTTTGTGTAAGTCTGTACGGTTAGCGTATAATTTTATTTAGATAATTTGTAGGCTAGATAGTTGTCTGGCTGTTATTAGGTCTGAACGGATTGCAGCGTGTGTAGATCACTTGTCCGATAAAGAACGGTTAGGAAGTAGGGGCAGCGAATGCTGTAAGGTAAACCCCCAATTAAAGAATAAGTCGTACTACTGGGTTAGAACGCATACTACCTAATTATTTCGGAGTCTGCATATACCGTAGTTTGTTTAGGCTTGATAGTAGTCTGTCAGTGTTCGGTCTGCATTTTATTTGAGTAGTTTGTACGCGTAGCGTAATATTTATTATTCAGAGTTTATGCGATTATTCGCAACATTCATATTCCCCAAGTTTGTTCCTACAGTAATTGTGTTTGTTATACATACCGCTATAGTTAAATTAACCCCGGTACTACACGGGCTGCTTGGCGTAGGTAAAGACTGGTGATTTTGTGCATCGGTCACTCCAGCAGATGCCGTGGTTCTTTTAGCTGTTCAAGTATATTTAACTATAGATTATATGTTATACAAGTACTCGTACCTAATTTAGGGTTTAGTGTACAGTACTTTCCGAAGTAATTAGTGTAGACATTATATTTGTGTTGTAAAGTGGTTGATAGGCACGTTCGATTAGCTCTATTAACTTCTAGGTAGGAACACTCCGTGATACATAACGTAGAACCTATAGCGATACGGCTATAGGTCGTCAGGCGGTGGTATTTTTCTATCTGGACAACGCAGTGTATTTACTACTACTTATTATTTCAAATACCGTAGTACCCTGTCCGTTGTAATAACCAGATTTCTAACCCTTTGTTAGGCTGGTTTGTAGACTTCTTGTAAAATTACCCTAAAAATTCGTATTTGTGTTTTTTGTAAATTTTTGTGTTTATTTAGAGATTGTAATCTCACCCGAATTGTACGTAATTTGTAGTATTAAGTAACTTAGGTAAATTAGAATCATTTGTTTTAGTGTCCTGTACGTAACACTTCACTGAAAGCGTACCGCTTTGTGCAGTGATTACCCCCCAGAAACAATAACATTTATTTCAACATTGACAAAACCCATAAAACGGGTATATATATATTATAAATCAAATCTAACGATTTATAAATAGTAGGCCTACCATATAACAATTAGGTCTCAATATCAGTTGGACTACTGCTTAAATAACGGTAATAAAGTAAGTTAAAGTAACCAAGTAACCCTAAAGTTCAGAAATTCAATTATTCTAAAATAATTGATATACCGGTATTTACGATAGGCCTATTATCTTTATTTCTGTAAATTTTAGGCTTACATTATACCGGTACTTGTAATTAATTCTAGTCCAGAATTATATATACTATAAACTGTAAGCTGTGTACCGGTATTCCCGATAGGCCTATTATATATTTGTATATATTTGTGCTAAAATTATACCGGTATTCGGTGATAAACCTAGTCTGTAATAATAGTTATATATACTATAAGCATACCGGTATTCTAATATATTATATATATATCACGCTAGACTGAGTAGCAGTACCGGTAATTAATTATTAGGCTAGCAGTTAATACTGAGTTACTAGACTTGCTCAGACTGTAATAAAGCAGTAGACATTCAACGGTATACATAGTCATGTCTGATACTAAGCAGAACCTGTCAGACAGTATATTAGATGTAACTATCTGCGACTCAGATAGAGACGTACAACCTTCTGGTCGTAAATTCAGTTCACCTCCCACTGTGAGGAAGGTCATCCCTCCAGTAGTAATAACAGAACCTAGGCTAGTCCAACATCGTAGGTCTATCATAAGCACTCGAGCTCAGGTCAAGCGGGACCAAGAAGCAGCGGAACAGCAACAACCCGCGAGTCAAGAACTTATTCCTCAGCGGCCCAGCAGCTCCAGTAGTGAGGATACTGTAGAGCTGACACCCGAGCGCGGAGCAGAGATGACGGATGCGGTTTATACGGATCCACTTCTCATCCTTCCTGCAGCCGTACTCACTAGGTTATTGATCGTGGTGGAAGAACACCAGATCGATTGGGCGAGAAGTCAACGGTCAACTAGAGATAGTTACGCGGGATACACGAGTGAAGAACTGAAGTCTATTGTCGAGTCGCAATGGAACTTCCCCGGACCCGGACTCCCGTTTGATTTATCAGAAGCTGCCTGGGAAGACATACACCGGATGGGAGTAGCCAAGGAAACCATCGATCCAGCTGTATGGAAGAGGTCCGCAGCCGGATACGCACAGGGATTCTTCAGCTCTATGGAGCGAGTAGAAAGACAACTGTTTAAACAACCTCAAGGACCTCAAGAGCAGGGACAGCTGCTTTATCAAGTTAGAGAAAGAGTTCTGCGAATTAGGCTAATCTTATCCGCCTTTGAGGAGGCTTCTAAAAGAAGACAAGACACGTCGTTGCAAGTTGCCGTAAAGACTTGGCTTCAAAGGGTGAGACGCCAGGTTCAAGGAGCAGCTCAGTGGAAAGCTCAGTTGGAGGAGCGCTCAACCCATGGAGAATCGACGGACGCTACTTTTTCCCAAGTGGAAAGTGAAGCGACGGCAGAGAAACCGCATAAGAAGGATGCCATTGATATCTATCTGTCAGACTATCAGCGTTTTTTGGGAGATGAAGAGTTGAGGAGAAGGCTAGAGGGACTTAGCCCTAACAGCGAAGGAGCCAAACTTGTGTTAGATGCGATTGATGTGGATAGGTTAGCGGCGAACCAAGCTAAATTCGATGAACAACTCCGCATCGCTAGAGAAAAGGAAGAACAAGTAAGGAAAAAACGTATAGAAGATAGAAAGACAGCAGCCGCGGCAGTGGCAGCGGCAGAAGCGGAAAGGAAAGCGGCAGCAGCAGAAGCGGAAAGAAAGATAGCAGTGGCAGAAGCAGAACGGAGGGCATCTGAAGAGACAACCCAACTAGAGTTGGAAAATCTTCAAGAGAGGCAAGATAACTTTAATAAACAGTTAACAGCTAGTAATGTGCAGATGATGAATCGATCTACTCCCAAACGACAAGGTTATACATCATCTGAGGAAGGCGATACCACCGACACTGAAGGCGGAGGAAATCGATCCCGCCTAAGCAGACGTAAAAGAACATTCCACCGTCAGAAATTGCCTGATTTGCCTCCAGCTGTTAGAAGGCAACTAAATAACACCAACTTAGAGAGTACAGAACCCACAGACCAAATAATTACAATAGAAAGACTCCCTACTATAGTAGATGAGCCTGAAATAAGTAGGCCTGTTCTTGAAATCACCCCTTCGGTAATAGATACACCTGTGCTCCCTGAAGCTACCTATAAATTCCCTCTGCATAGCACTAAGCTACCTGTGCCCCGTAGAACTGCCCAGGAGACAGTTCAGGTCCTGGACCCCGAGCGAAATATTCCAAATTTGTCGCCCGTTGTCCCTCGTCTGCCCGCTACGACGTTGGCGGATCCCGTTTCGGCGGTTGATTGGGTAGACGAGAGACGGCGGGGGATGGATATTCTCCTCGGAGAGATGAAGGAGAATCGGATACGCTCCTCCCAACAGGTCCGAGAGTTGGAAGGGACTGTCCAACATTTAAAGGGAACAGTGAGGGAAAGTAAGTTAGAGTTACAAGAAGTGCAGCAAAATATCGCGCTAGAGCGCGATAAATTAGTAAATTTACAAAAGGGTATACCACCACCCTCTGTAACAATGTGTCAACCCGTTAGGTCTGAAGTATCTCATGCGCAAGGTGTGGAGCCTACACGCATCTACACTGCTAGCGAAGTAGAAACTCCTATAGTGAACCCTATTAGGGGTAATTATAGACCTGTTGATAGTGATATTCCCTATAGATCGGATCATAATCCGAGAAATTTATATACCGATAACTCGATATTAAATAGCACGATGGCCCAAGAAAGTTTTACTCGTCAAATGGCTAGAACCGAAGCCCGTCAAGCGGTAAAGGTTGGAGAGATCGTCAAGTTCAATGGAGATGAGATGAAATGGTTACCTTTTAATGAATATTACAAAGATAACATACAGAACTCTGTACTATCTAATGGAGAAAAACTTAGATACCTCATCGAGTGCTTGGAAGGATCTCCCAAGTTAATGGCGTTAAAGTTTATTGGACATCCAGACGGATTAAGACAAGTTTGGGATACACTAAACATCAGGTATGGTAAAAGGAATAATATCGCTGGGTACTTGTATGCAAAGTTAGTAGCGCCCCGAAAGTTTATTAGTAGCGGAATTATCGAGTTTTCCAATGAGATCCAGGAGATCTGCAGACAATTAGATTGGCTAGGTAAGTCTCATGAGTATCAGAACACTATGGTTATTAGAGCAGTGGCTTCTACTTTACCGAAAGGTGGAGTAGGTACACGCTGGGATAAGAAAGTGTTATATATGATAGAACAACAACGGCGAGACCCTACCATGGCTGATCTCATGTCATTCCTAGATGGAGAAGTGAAATTACAGCTCCTGAAACTGTCCAGAGAGAAGACACCGGAAAACAAGGTAAGTGAAAAACCCGTCTCTAGGAGAAAGGTAACACCAGTATGTTATACTGATGACGGCGAAAGCCAGACTTCTCAAGGAGAAGATAGCGGGAAGGACACGGATAGATCTTATTATGTGAATAAAATGCCTAAAGATCAGGTAAGTAAATTCAAGTCTCGAACAAATGACAGGAGGGAACAGGTAAGAAAAACTCCTCCCACGTCTCCCAAGAGAATTCAGGTGAGAAAGCCCGAAGAAAAGGCAAGTGTACACAATGTGACTCAGAATAAGGTAAGTAACATCAAACCGAAATGTGCGCTGTGCGACGGGACCCACCATTTGAATAGGTGTGATGAATTTCTAAAGAAATCATTAACAGAGAGACGCGAAGTCATGTGGGATAAGCGGTTATGTTATAATTGCCTCAGACAAGGACACCAACGGCGAACCTGTTTCTCTGACATAAGGTGTGCAAAGTGTGGTGCGAAACATCATATCTTGTTGCACGCTGAATTCGATCGAAATAGTCCGAATCAGGTAAGTGATTCCGAGCTACATGTCCAATTCAGTGATGTGAACGACACTGATCAATCTGAGATGGAAGGATTCTATACAGACGAGTTCTCCGACGAAAACGAATCCTGTTACATGATAAATACCGCAGTGTATCGAGCACTCACGTATGAAAAGGATACAGACAACGACTTTACTCTAACTACTTCTGAGCGACAACCATTTGGGAAAGAGTCATCTTCCAATGTAGGGATCCGAGAGTTTCCTGTGGTGCAAGTAAGGGTTCACGGACCTAAGAGGAGTTATGTAGTGAACGCCCTCCTGGACTCCGGCAGCACAGGAACATTCATCGATAAAGAGTTAGCCGAATATATATTTGCTGGACAACCCAAGTTCCAAACTAAGCTCAACATGTCAGGCATTATGCAAGTTTGGAAATCTACAATGACAGCTGATTATTATGTAGGAGCGTTGTCCACCCCCCAGGACGAACTAGGAGAAAACAGCATAAGGTCAGTGAAAATGGTGGCTATAAAGAACTTCGCTACTACTCAAGCAGACCTTTATAATTGGGACGAGGATGAGAGCATCCAACATCTTAACATTCCTCGATTCCAGACTGATTATCCTGGAGTGCAAATACTCATCGGCCAAAACGCGCATGAGGCGCTGGAGACATTAGAGAAACGGCCTGCTCAACCGCAGCCCCTACAGACCTATGCGGTAAGAACTAGAGTAGGTTGGTACTTTACTGGCCCTTCCCGTAGAACACTCAGAGAAAGACTACCGCAAGAGAGAGTCTGCCAGGTGAGTGAATGGGAAGATGATACCAGTGAGGGAGACAACTCAACTGAGGGAATTCCATACTCCTCAGATAATGACGACGTTCACCAGCTTTTTGATGAGGAGAATACCATCGATCTCCTTAAGGAAAACGAGGCTTGGCAAAACCAAGTGAACTTATGTCAACTTCTCTATCCATCTGAACGAGAAGCTTATAACGACGAGTTAAATGACGTCATTGAGCGTCATAATGCCAAGATTCGGGATGAACATGCCGTACGATTCTTTACGCAAGAGGTGGTAGAGCCCAATTCCTACGATAAAGCCTTGTCGGTGGAAGAGGAAAGGGCCAAGCAGATCCAAGAGACAACTACACGTTTCCTCAAAGATCAAGGAAGGTACGAAGTCGGTTTACCTTTTCGCAAGAGAGAACCGAAGTTCATTAATAACAGACCTTTGGCGGAAAAAAGAATCGCGCAACTCCATCGACGCCTTACGGCTAATTCTTCAGCTAAAGCAATGTATCAAACACAGCTGGAAAAATTTATTAATAAGGGATACGCGGAGAGAGTACCGGAAGAAACACCTGTGACTGAAAGAACGTATTATTTAACTCACCATTACGTTCCTAAACCCGGTAAACCCAATGAAGTGAGAGTAGTGTTTGATGGCTCCGCTCTTTACATGGGTCAATCCCTTAACTCTGAATTGTTACCCGGACCCAACTTACTTCAATCTTTGTTGGGAATTCTTTTAAGATTGAGACAATATTCGATTGCTTTCGCCTCCGATATAGAAGGCATGTTCTTGCAAGTCAAAGTGTTGGATAGGGATCGGGATAGCTTACGATTTCTATGGTGGCCCGAAGGAGACCTCAACCAGAAACCGGTGGAGTACTGGATGACCATCCAGGCCTTTGGGATAATCTCAAGCCCTTCCAACGCCTGTTCGGTAGTGCGTACCACTGCAGAGGACAACAGAGAGGCCTTCTCTAAGGAAGTGATCGACAACATCAAGAGAGACATATACATGGACGACAATCTGAAGTCCCTTCCATCAGTTGAGGAAGCCATTGAGGTCGCTAAAGGAACGGTAGAGTGCTTAAAAAGAGGTGGTTTTCGATTAACAAAATTCACCAGCAACTCCCGTGAGTTTCTGGAGTCGATCCCTGCGGAAGATCGCGGAGCGAAAGATCTCGATTTGATCAAAGATGATCTGCCAGAGACCAAGACACTCGGCTTGAAATGGGACACAGAGAGAGATATCCTGTTTTTCCAGCTAAAACAGCGAGATAATCCAGTTCGAACCAAACGGATTTGCTTAAGTATACTGAGCACTTATTTCGATCCATTGGGATTTATTAGCCCAGTTATATTGATTGCTCGTAGTTTGGTACAACAAATGTGGCTTGAAAACCACTCATGGGACGATCCACTTAAGGGGGAATTATTGAAGCAGTGGATGAAATGGGAAGATTCTCTGCCAGCGATCGAGGATTTTATAATTTCCCGTTCATATTTTGGTCATGTTCTCCCTACGTATTCCTATCAACTCCATGTGTTTGGAGACGCCAGCGATATGGGAATCGGTATAGTAGCCTACCTAAGAGTGGAAACTCCGGATGGAATCAAAGTCGCCTTGGTTACTTCTAAGGCATTAATCAACAACAAGTTGAAAGTTCCTCGAGCGGAGTTAAAAGCGGCTCTATACGCTACAGCCATCGGCCGGAATGTAACCGAACAGATTGACTATCCATTAGAGAAAACTGTCTATTGGACCGACGCTTTACTCGTGTTAGAGTATATAACCAATGAAGTCTGTCAGTTCAGCGTCTTCGTTACCAACAGAGTAGCCATCATACTTAGTCGCACGACGATGGACCAATGGAGACATTGCCCCGGAACGATTAATCCAGCAGACATCGCTTCCCGGGGAGCGACTCCAAAGGAATTGGTAAATACTCCCGAATGGTTAGGAGGACCCGACTTTCTCTACAGAGAAGAAGAAGAATGGCCTCCCCATCTCACAACAGCAGAGATCAGACAGGCCAAGGGAGCGGAGAAAGTTAAACCCAAAACTCGAGCGAGTAAATCGAAGTTGTTTAAACCTGCGGTTGATCTATCTGTATTATTTACTTCCGGAGAGGATGCTTTGGATCAGAAACCCACTGCCACGACTAAAGAAGTCTTGGAAATCCGTGACAAGGATTGGAAATCTGGAATACCAGATATCGCACAAGGACTCTCACCTCTCTTGCAGAGAGCGATACGTCACTACAGTTCCTGGAATCGGCTCTGTAAAGCTGTGACCTATTTGAAACGATGTTTTCATCATCGTTACTCCGGAACAAAGACCAATAGTGATGATGCTCCATCAACATCTGCACGAGTCCATGTTGTTAAAGATCTTCCTAAATACAAGATATCCGACAGGTTTCTAAAGGAAAAGATCAGTTACCAGGAGCATGATGAAACCAACAAACAGATGCTGAGACTCCTACAATGCTATGAGGATTCCGATAAGTATTTCCTGTTGTTAAGAAATCCACAGATGCGCTTAAGGGATCGCTTCTCTAGTACCATGATAGATGGGTTAATACGTGTTGGAGGTCGGCTTACCAACGCCCCGTTATCCTTTGACACCAAGTTTCCCATACTCATTAGAAATCTTGATATACAAATCAAGATGATTGTAGATGTTCATAGCAAACTGTACCATGCGGGTAGAGAACGAGTTCTGAGCGAAATTCGAACTCGCTACTATTTTTATAAACCCCGTAGGGCTCTGAACCAAGTTCTTAGGAACTGCATACCCTGTAGGAAAGCATTCAGTAGGCCTTTAACGCAGCGAGAGGCAGAATTACCTAGGGAAAGAGTAAGCTTCTATGAACCACCCTTTACTAATACCGGTGTGGATTTATTTGGCCCTATTGAAGTATATCGTGCCCGGACTATAGTCAAGAGATGGTGTGTCATCTTCGTTTGTATGACTTGTAGAGCCATTCATCTCGATATGGTAAACGATCTATCCACCAACAGCTTCGTGTTGAGTTTACGACGACAGATCGCTCGCTTCGGAACCAGTAACACGATGAGATCGGATAAGGGAACGAACTTCATTGGCGCCAACAACGAAATTCAAGCTTACGTAAAGGACTGGAACAAAAGACAGGTGGACGATCAGCTAAGGATAACAGCGTCTAGCTGGACCTTCAACGCCGCCGACGCCCCTTGGTGGGGAGGAAGTTGGGAGAGATTGATTAGGAGCGTGAAGACTGCGTTCCATTTTATTGTGCCCTGTCGCGCTTATCTCACCGACGAACTATTGCGGACGTTAATGGAGGAAATCGCCGCCTATCTCAACGAAAGACCGCTTATGCCAGTCTCTTCAAATCCTGATTCCCTGGAAGCGCTAACACCCGCGCACTTTCTACTGAAGAAACCCGTAGCCATGCTCCCACGATCGGAGATCACAGACGGAGACGAGTACTGCCGTCGAACCTGGCAACTTATGCAGTTGCTATCCCGTCGTTTCGCTGACCATTTCGAGAAACATTACCTGCCCACTCTACAACTTCGAACTAAGTGGTTTGCGCAGCAAGAAAACGTCAGCGCTGGAGACATGGTGCTTATTGTGGACCCCGATCTCCCACGTAAGCGATGGCAAACAGGACGTATCATCGAGACTTATATCTCGAGCGATGGTTTGGTGCGATCAGTAGAGCTCGTCGTCATGCGGCGGAACTTTAAGAAACCAGGGATAGTCTTTGAGACTCAACAGCTCAATCGCCCAGTGGGACGTTTATGTTTACTGGAAAGAGACAGAGAGCTCTCCGGAAACTATGGAAGGCAAGAAACTCTTCCCACGACCACTTCCCTAATCCAACCGACATCTAGGGACTCCCCAACTTAATATCGTTCGGAGTGGGCGTGTGACTCTATTATTTTATATTATTTTATTATTTTTATATTTATGTATGTATTACTATGTAATTTTATTATAATCGTTTTATTTAATTTAGTAGAATATTATTTAGCGATTATTTTGTAGAATAGTGCAATATATTCGTGTTTATTACGTACGTAATTACTTATATTATATTTAGTGCGACGGCGAAGAAATAATTATTTTTCTCTTTCCTTACTGTCCGTATTATATTATAAATACGTAACTACAGTAAGATGAAATGTCCGTACTTATTAACCCTATTAAACCCGGGGGGGGGGGTCAATATGACCCCTCCCGTGGTTTTTTTATTATAATTCTGAAACAAACGCAGTTGGGATTCTGAAATTTTATGACTTTTCCTAAAAATCTATTGTCTTCCTAGTAGTGAAAACCGTTTTCAAAAATATTGGGTAGTTTTCGAGTTATAGCACCATTTTTTAACCCTACTTTTGGCACTTTTTTTGAGACGTTTTTTGAAAATTACATTTCATTAAATATTAATTGTAACATCTCTATTTTTGATTTACACCGGTTTTTTGGTGTTAGCAATTGGATGGAATTCATATAAATTGATTTAGAAATTTCAAACTTGTTTTTTTCGGCGGGTGCCAAATTTTGGTGCCAGCACCAAATTTTGAAATATGTCAATTTTGTAAATTGATTGTTTGAAACTTGTTTTTTACGCAATTGGGGTTTTTTGGGGTTCTGGTTTCGATGAAATATATACGAGTTGCACCAAGCGCATCAAACTTGTATTTTTCGGTGCTGTGTGCAAATTTTGGTGCTAGCACGAAATTTTGAAAATCCATTCAATAGATAAAATTGCTTGTGACAATTTATTTCTTGCATTTTAGAGGTTTATGGCTGTTCTGAATTCAATGGAATATATAATTATCGAACTAGACATCTCAAACTTGTATTTTTCGGAAGTGGGTGCAAAATGTGGTGCTAGCACCAAATTTTGAAAACCATCAAATATATCAATTGATTGTGTCATCTTGTTTCTTGCGTTATACGGGTTTGTTAGGGTTCTGAATTCAATGGAATCAGTAAAAATTTCATAAGAGTTTTCAAACTTGTATTTTTCGCCGGTGGGTGAAAATTGTTGTTTTGCACCAAATTTTGGAAAATTAGTAAATTGATCAGTAGATAGTATCATCTTGTTTCTTACGTTATACGGGTTTATGAGGGTCCTGAATCCGATGGAAACAATAAAAACAGCACTGGACATCGCAAACTTGTACTTTTTGGTGATGGGTACGAAATTTGGTGCTAGCACCAAAATTTGCCAAATTACGCCGAAAAATACAAGTAGCAATGATCTGGCATATTTGAAATGTATTCCATTAGAATCAGCGCCCTAGAAAACCTAAAAATGTGAATTTATAGCATCGTATAAGTGAATTAAAAATTTTGTGTTCTAACTGAAAAGTGCTGGTTACTTGTTTTTTTCATTTTTTTCCTACGCATAGAGGACTAAACAGCCATTTATGGTAATCATATCATTTTTAAATATTTTCCAATGTATTTTGCGCCCCAGAAAACCTGTATTGAAAAACAATTAGCCGAAAAATGTAACTTTCAAATTTTGTGAAAATTGTGCACTACTTGTAATTTTGGTGCTGCAATATTACCACTCCAGTACATTTTTTTGAAAATTTTTTTTTTCGGTCGGATCCAGACTAGTGATACCTACGTACAAACAAAAAATCAGACGTTTTCGTTAATATTTGTAGATTTTAGAGGGAGGGGTCAATATGACCCCCCCCCCCCCGGTATTTGTACAGCATTTTATAGCCCGGTACTAATAGGGTTAAAGTACAATAAAGCCACTACTATATTAAAGTATTATTGGTAGGCAGAGTATTAGGAATGCAAAGTTCAGATCCTCGTGTCTCGGCTAAACCAAGCTCTGGGTAGACCTTGGAAACGACTTGCCTCTTCACACTGACATTGCTTCGTGCGATATTGCTCTCATACCGTATATTAAATAATACATATAGTAGCGTGATGTCCCTTTAACAGTAGCGTATAACGCAAAATAAATCTGTTAAACCCTTTGACCATCTGTAATTCTAGTCAATTAAGATATCGCGGCACCCACCGATATACTTGAAAGACAAAATTCTAGAATCAGTGGTTAACGTCCCCAGACAAGTTCTGGAATAAACTGGTGCCCATCCTAAATATTAATTATTAATATTTACAAAAATCTGTCAAATATCAGATCCTTTAAAATTCTAGTCGATTAAGATATCGTAGCACTTACCGATACTCTTAAAAGACAATTTTCATAGAATTAAGGATCCTATGTCCCCAGACCTGCTCTGGAATCAAATTGTGTCAATTTTAACATCAAATAATAAAATTTACGGGAATAAATTTAAATTCATATATTTCAATGAATTTAATAAATTGTCATTTTGTACAATTTATAACATTCCCAAAATTCCATTAATTAATAGATCATGGGAGCGGAGATTCACTTTATTAAGTGTATTTGTGTGCGAGAATCTCCAATGTACAGTCAATAGCCGATAAAATTCATAGAATCATGTATAAAGAGGATATTGACAATTAAAGAATTACTATTAAATAGCATCCCAGATCTGTATGCATGAGAATTACCCTAATTCTACCGCTAGCTTTCCATAATGTCACCATGGCAACAACCACGCTAGAATTAGAAGTGAGTTAAAAGAAAAATAGAAAGCATGCGTATTGAATAACATACGGAATAAATAGCACACCGCTAGTATCCAAGGATACATAATAATACAGTGACATTCTGGAAGGCATTGACTAACGGACAAGTGACCCGAGTGTGTGTAATTTGTGACAAGTTGTGTGTGTGGAATTTGTGAGTTTATAGGCGAATGTTACTACTAAGGTGTGTTTACAGTAGCGAGTCGCAATTGTGAAAGTAACCCTAACTCTCCAGTAAGAACCTGAGGTGTATCTAAGCCTTTGGGACGGACAGTCGAGTGACTTGTACCGGTTGTCGTTGTCGTTGTGCGGCTACGTCGTTGGCGAAAGTACAGCGGCGACGACACATCGGTGCTGAGGATCTCGCACTGTCCGGGGGCGGATTGGGGTAGGCAGCGACGCTCGCTGGCCTAAATATAAACTCATTATAATATTAATAAACTCATATATAGCAGATATGACGGAGTTGATAGAAGACGGTCTTGGTATCAGGGAGCGATATAATCTACTTTCAAGCGTTTGTTGATAGCTTGATACGCGGTGATACTAGTCCAACTACTACGAAGGATGATGGTTGATGGTTGTTATATCGAACCTACGATTTCCTGGAAGTAACTTACGCGTGAATTGGACTATGGAAAATTCACCGCTCGCTACACGCATTGTAATGGTATGTATATGGACTTCTTAACCATTGACCATTCTATCGGTTTACACGATACGGACTATGTCGAACATATCCTACCCAGAGGAGTCGAAACGATAAACTGAAATTCGAATGCGAAAATTCTATTCGAAATCGACTCGAAAGAAAAGACACTAAAGAAACAAATAAACGCGGTAACTCCAACATATATTTGGAATTATTGATAGAAGCATTGTAACAACAAATAAATATCATTCGCGTTTCCCCTACAAGACGTGCGTCTTTGGTATTATTACGGTAAATGCCCTAGACCCAGCCAATAAACGGAAAGACATAAACATCCACGGAAACGTTGTGTTAAACACAGTTGTGTTCGTTATATTTACTGGAGTTTCGAGCGAAACTTGTTTGACGTATCACCTATGCTCACTCGGCTCTAACGATCCTGGAGTAAACCTACGATCAGAGTCCCGGAATACTCGGTCAAACCTCCTCATTCCTTAGTTGGACCTCAGACCTGTGATCCTGGTGGTGTCGCGGATCCTCGCGGACGGTATTCACTGTTCAAGATCTAGTGCTACCCTAACAATTAATCGGTAACACTCCGACAGTGATTTCTAGCTAGCCGCCCATCTTACCTAGCCGGATTATGACGCGGACACCTAATATCACTATCCAACCGTATGGTCGTCCCGTTTAACGCGATACAACCCTTCATCAAGGTGAAGGAGAGCGTTGTACGAAACGAGTTAAACGCTATTCTATAAAGATCAAAAAAGAAACCTGCGTTTGTTCAGATAAACGTAAGTTATAACAGTAAGTCCAATCGATAAACGAATTGGCCTTATCTCAGTTCGATTGGGAAATCTCGAATCTCAAAGAAGATATCAAGCTTAGAAAACCCTATTCTCTGCGAGAGTTTTGGACGAACGTATCCCATGACAAGCGGAGGAAAATCAGCTCGAGGAGAAGCATATCGAAATGGACGAGACACCGACCGTAAACCCAAACCTTCTAATGCAATCATATTGCACCCTTCACCCAGGAGTTATGGCCCTCCTAGTAAAGTGGCTCCCCCCAAAGAGAAAAAGACTCTTGCTAGCCTCAAAAAACTGCGTAAACGCCGTCTGCGCAAGAAAGACTAACTGTTTAGAGTATCTTTATATTTTAGAAACTGTGATTTGTTATATTTTATAGACTTAAATCCCATTTTCTGGGAGCGGTGTAAAAGCTTTTGCGTAATTAGCCGGTTATTATCCCCGTAAAGTACTCTGTGGTTGGTTTACCAGGCATAAAAAGGCCGTGTCCTTGCTGTACTGGTGTTTTGGAGGACATAAAAGCCATTTCTTCTGTATTTGTACTTTAGAGGACATAATCTGCAATTTCATGACGTAAAAAGCTCGATACTCTTGAAAACAGTGTCGCTACCATGACGACGGCTAACGGCTGATATTGCCACGTTGCAGCTTTCTGTATCTGCCAATAGGATTTGAGTTGGTTTTGATTTCGACCTATCACAGATCTACTGAACTGAATTTCCTATCTTTATGCTCATTCTCTGTGGTGGGTGGAAGCCTTTGTAAATAAGGTTATTCTTATCAGTGTTCAGTGTTATGTTTTTGCCCAGAGCCTAAGAACCGGCTTTTGGCACCTCCGTGTTTTCAGTCTTTAGTCTTACATTAGTAGGCTCAATTATAGAACGTATATCTGTTATCTTAACTTACTTAACCACTCACGAGTTACACAAGTTAACTCATTCACTTAATAATCATTTATACATTAATATTACTGCTTTTACTGTCGGTCATTCATTATATTGGTTGATGAAATATTATATCGGAATACTGATCAATAGTCAGACACCCCACCTTCTTGATATACTAAAGGTTAGAGAGACCGGTTACAGATAAACGATTGCGACCTGTGTTGAGTGGTTTGAAGTGAATCTAATGCTATTTCATATGCCCAACATAAATTGTCTGTTGCTCTCTTTATACGTGACCAAATTTAGTGAAGGTCGGCAGATTAGTGTGCAGTATTGTGCAGCATTGTGTATGAGTGTAACTGATAACAAAACATCTCCTAAAGAATGTGCCATATACGTGAATCTATAGCCTTTTCGTTGTGACTAGTTTAAGTCATAACTCTGTTTATATAGATAGAGCGCCACGTCCTAAAGGAACTGTTAATATTTCCCGAAAGTGAATAATATTTGTCAGAGATTATATATCACGATCAGTCGAATAATACAGTAGGCTTACACCATCAATCATTAAGCCCCGAACTCAGTCTCCCGGGTATATCCAACGGGTGAATGATTGCGCATAGACTGGCTTCGGCTAATGTAGTGTATCAAATACTCGTCATAGGCTAAAGACTATCTATCATCCAAAAGACATTCTAATTTTGGCAGGCTTTAAAAGCGCAAACAGATTGGGGTGATGATAACTCCACCTACTGGCTCCAGAAGTCGAGGAAATCCTGCCAAGTACCTAACTGATCTAGACTTTGCTGATGACTTAGGAGTATTCTCAGAATCACTAGAGGGAGCCCAACGGCTCCTCAGCTCATTAGAACATGCTGCTTCTAGAGTTGGTCTTTTTATTAACTCCAGAAAGACCAAAATTTTGACAGTTAACTTTGAAAGTCCTCAGCAAGTCTCTGATCGGATGAGCATAAGCTCAAAAGATGGTATTCTTGAGCATGTGGATGACTTCTGTTACCTGGGAGATTGGATCCGGAAGTCAGGTGAGGACCTTCGAATACGTAAGGGAAAGGCATGGGCAGCCTTGAATAGGCTTTCCAGGATTTGGAAGTCACCGAGAATTAATCGGAAACTTAAGGTCGGTCCGATTATTTAGAGCAGCAGTAGTTCCAGTACTCCTCTATGGGAGTCCATGCTGGGCTCTAACTGCTGAGGAAACCAAATCTCTGGATGGCACATTCACAAGAATGCTACGTCGGGTTCATTGTGTCAAGTACAATGCACACATCTCCAACCAGACACTATATAACATTGGAGGTGTCTCATTGGTTCTCCCAAGCTTGACACTAGAACATAATTGCCTCCGCTTTGCAGGACATTGCTTTCGCCGTTAGGACCAGCCAGTGCATAACTTGTACTTTGGCAGCCTCATGGAGTGAATAAGCATGGTGGACAGCCCATGACTTTCTTGAGACGAATCTTAAAGGACACTGGCCTTGAAGATGCGGATGATCTAGCAAATGTCATGGGTGATAGGGAGCTTTGGTGGTGCAATTTTGTCGATAAGCCGGCACAGCATTCTTAAAAATGCAGCTGCAATGCAGCATGCCGAACCTAGTAGTAGTAGTAATGAATCCGATGGAATCAATAAAATCAGCACTGGACATCGCAAACTTGTACTTTTTGGTTATGGGTACGAAAATTGGTGCCAGCACCAAAATTTGCCAAATTACGCCGAAAAATACAAGTAGCAATGATCTGGCATATTAGAAATGTATTCCATTATAATCAGCGCCCTAGAAAACCTGACAATATGAAATTATAGCATCGTATAAGTGAATTAAAAAAATTTTGTGTTCTAACTGAAAAGTGCTGGTTACTTGTTTTTTTCATTTTTTTCCTACGCAGAGAGGACTAAACAGCCATTTATAGTAATCATATCATTTTTCAATATATTTTGCGCCCCAGAAAACCTGTATTGAAAAAGAATTTGCCGAAAAATCTAACTTTCAAATTTTGTGAAAATTGTGCACTACTTCTAATTTTGGTGCTGCAATATAACCACCCCAGTACATTTTTTCGAAAATTTTTTTTTCGGTCGGATCCAGACTAGTGATATCAACGTACAAACAAAAAAATCAGACGTTTTCGTAAAAATTTGTAGATTTTAGAGGGGGGGGGGGGGGGGGGGGGGGGGGTCAATATGACCCCACCCCCCCCCCCCCCCACCCCCGGTATTTGTACAACATTTTATAGCCAGGTACTGATAGTAATAAATACTTTTGTCGTACTGTACTGGTACTTGTACTTGTACTGTTACCGGTACTGGTACTGGTACTTGTACTGGTACTGGTACTTGTACTGTTACCGGTACTAGTACTGGTACTGGTACTTGTACCGGTACTTGTACTGTTACCGTACTTGTACTGGTACTGGTACTTGTACTGTTACCGTACTTGTACTGGTACTGGTACTTGTACTGTTACCGGTACTTGTACTGGTACTGTTACCGGTACTTGTACTGGTACTGGTACTTGTACTGTTACCGGTACTTGTACTGGTACTGGTACTTGTACTGTTACCGGTACTCTACTGTACTGTCGTACTGTACTGTTGTACTGTACTGTTACCGTACTACCTACTGTACTGTCGTACTGTACTGTTACCGTACTACCTACTGTACTGTTGTACTGTACTGTTACCGTACTACCTACTGTACTGTCGTACTGTACTGTTACCGTACTACCTACTGTACTGTTGTACTGTACTGTAACCGTACTACCTACTGTACTGTCGTACTGTACTGTTACCGTACTACCTACTGTACTGTCGTACTGTACTGTTACCGTACTACCTACTGTACTGATGTACTGTACTGTTACCGTACTACCTACTGTACTGTCGTACTGTACTGTTGTACTGAACTGTTACCGTACTACCTACTGTACTGTCGTACTGTACTGTTACCGTACTACCTACTGTACTGTTGTACTGTACTGTTACCGTACTACCTACTGTACTGATGTACTGTACTTTTACCGTACTACCTACTGTACTGTCGTACTGTACTGTTGTACTGATCTGTTACCGTACTACCTACTGTACTGTTGTACTGTACTGTTACCGTACTACCTACTGTACTGTTGTACTGACTGTTACCGTACTACCTACTGTACTGTCGTACTGTACTGTTGTACTGTACATTACTACTAATAGTTGTACTGTACATACTGTTTTTGTGTCTGTACTCAAAAATGTAACAATTGGTGACATCTCATTTGCCGGAAACAAGAATGCTGCCTGCATAAAGCATTAAGAGCAGTCGAACCAGTTGATTGGATATTGGATAGTCCTCCCTTCCTCTGATGTATTTAAAATACCTATGTATTTGGACCCCATTCCTAGAATCATCTTAGCCATGTATCACTAAGAAAGTGAGCCTCTAAAAAAATGAGATTTGGTGCTAGTTTCCAAGAAAGGGCACATAACATACTTCAGATCTTTTCTTCAAAGATGACAAACTTGGATAATTCTTTTTCATAATTGTGGTGTTATGTTCCACATTTGGCTTAGACTATCTTAATAAAGTATGGTTGGTAGTTTCACATAAATTGAACCTTAAAATCAGTAAAATGCTGCCTACTAGCTTACTGATTAAACTTAGGTTTTGGATTAACCGAAACGACGTTTTACGTGGCGTATTCATAATTACAGGATTAATAAAGGCAAGGAAGGGTCTTTCACCACATGGATATATAAAAATGAAGTTAATTATTTACCTATGGCCATTTCACCCTCGCGGGCGTCTTCAGCGGTATATTCAATTAAAATAGCGTTAAAATATAATTAAATTTAAAAATTAGTTCACAATTTAAAAGTTTAGGGTACCTACCAAGCAGCATTTACAGTAAATAATGGGAAATTTACATTGAAATATTAATTAGGGCCTAATTAGAAAAGTGAAACGTTGTGAGTACCGGTAGTGCAGTTGCATAGTTGTGGTGGGGCTACATCGCTACAGCCTAAGCACTGACTGCCGGTCAGCAGGCTGCATACGTGTACCGTGTTTACGGTATGTTGCACCTTTACAGTAGATGCTAAAAACAATAACCAAGTAAACATAATTTATACAGTAGGTAGTTAATTGCGGGTGAGTGGCTTGAGGAACTTAATAATAGATGTGTTATTTTGCACCAAATAGTTAAACAGTAGAAAATTTAAAATAATATCAAAGATTAAAACTAAGCAAATGTGTTACTGGAATTAAGTTAAGTTAAGTGCATATTTATACAGTAGTTATTGCACTTAATAAATATATCAAATTATTAATAAATAAGTCTATACAGTAGATAGTTAGTATCGGGTGGGTGGCAGGATTTAACATGATTAAATTATTTTGCATTACATAGAAGGTATAACTTTATTAAGAGTTGGGTGGATCATATTAATGTAACAGGACTCTATACCTAAAAAAAAGTTATGGTAAAGTAGAAACCTTAGTATAAGACATAACTGATATGGCGTGAATATAGACCGGTGTGGCAGGGATGGGTCTTCGGTAAGTGTTTGCATAGTGGCTTGTAACCCGAGCTCGTGTGGAATACTAGTAAACATATCGACTACATCTACTGCGATGAGAGTACATGATGAGTTATTAAGGTGGGTAGGCATTGTGTGTTTTAAATGTAATGAACTACAAAGATAATTGGACGAGTTAGTGACTAAAGGGTGTAAGTAGAAATGCATCAATTTAGAAAATGGTGAGAAAAAGGCGTCAGTATTGGATATAATTGGTCGGCCTTTAGGGATTAGTTTACCGTTTGGGTGTTGGATCCATTCCTCTTTGGGTTTGTGATCTTTGAGGGAGATAAAAAGTTAATTATTAATATAATTAACAAATAATTAACTTCATTTTTATATATCCACGTGGTGAAAGACCCTTCCGTGCCTTTATTAATCATGTAGCTTACTGATTGACAACCTGAATCACTAGGAGACCGTTACCTCTTCAGCTTATTTGTGCAGGCTGCTTGTTTGGTGTTTTTGTGAATACCATGGGGAAAACTTCTTTGACAGAAAACTTAGAAATACCATAGGAAATGTTTGCTGGAATTATTGTTGAATTCTCAAATAATGTGACGTGTGTAGTTTGCTTGAGCATGAGGATGACGGCTATTTGAGACTATGGATATATGTAGTCAGGTGTCGTATGTGTAGTATAAATGTGTATGTGTAGTATGAGCGAAAGAAATTGGCACAAAAACTACATTCATAACCAGGGAAGCAATAACAATTCGCTGTTAATACTAACGGCGTTGAGGATATGTTACAATTTTGGAATGAAATTCATTAAAAAATTAATACTCCGCGCCGCGGTAGGATATGTTTATTGTTTATGTTGCCGTTATTCCCGAAACGAGGGGGGAAAACGCCGATGCTTGAGGCGGAATTTTCAGACCACTTTATTCCGGCCAGTCACCGGTTATTGGGAGCGGAGAAGGATGTTATCTGAGATGCAGAATTGCGGGTGGAGAAAAAGTTTCATTGGTTGGATATAATCTTTAATGTAACTTGAATTCTGATTGAACTCTGATTGAGAATAATTTGGGCTTCCCCACACCAATATACCAAATATTCGCAATAATACACAATATAAATTCCTACAGAAAATTATTTAATTACCCACTGTTCGCTTAACTTTCAGTTTTTGACCTAACTAATGTTCCCCATTTTCCCTCGGTCCTAGTCCCGGTACAGTAGTGTCAGTGTCAGTCGATCCTTCGCTTGTCCGTCCCACCCTTCCCGAACCCTAACGGGATCGGTCATCAGGAAAGCGGTACGGCTTAGCTAGGGGTCTGTCGGTTCATCGCAGGGTCCCACCCACCTAAGCTTTCCGAGTCCTTTTCAGGCTCGTAATCACGTTAGTATTCGAGAACCCGCTCCGAATAGTCATTAGGCCAGTAGTGTCCGGTCCTCTGTCTTTCGACCCTGCTGCATGTCCGTCCCACCCTTCCCGAACCCTAACGGGATCGGTCATCAGGAAAGCAGTACGGCTTAGCTAGGGGTCTGTCGTCCCGTTGTGAGCCCCAACTGTCAAAGCTTTCCGAGTCCTTTTCAGACTCGTACTAATGCCAGTCATGGAGCCCACGCCAGGAAGTCAGTCCTCGTCGAACCCTTCCTTTCCGTCCGGTCAGTCGATCCTTCGCAAGTTCCCAATGCGAAAACTCCGCCCGAGTCCTTTTCAGGCTCAGTCGTAGCCAACGCACCGGGAACCGCTTAGGATCTGTCAGTCCCGTCGCAAATCCCTAGCGCATCGAGCAACCCCCAAGTCCTTTTCAGGTTCAGTCGCCACTGATGACCAGGGACCGCTAAGGGCAGTCCTTGTCCCCAGACCTAGTGGGTTACCAACTACCGAAGTAGAAGGAGGTTGTCTAGGCCTCTAGTAACTATCAGGCACCCTGACAGCCGAGAGTATTGCTTGAATTTACCTCCCACCCCTGGCCCTTAAATATCTGAGATGGTTCCCGCGTCCCGTAAGTCGCCCCAAGTTTCGCCCATAAATCGCCCCCAGTCCGTTGAATGTGCCCAAATTTTGTGTTCCCACACCCACCACTGATATTGGCACATTCATAAAATATAAATCCAAAAAATATGTAACTCGCATTATGATAAATTGAAATACCGCGAACAGTTTATATTTATACAAATACATTCTAGTTGCTAGGTGGTGACATTCCTCATAATGGTTTGGTTATCAATGGGTTTGAGGACATCAAAGACCTCTGGATTGTTATTATGAACATCGAAAGAGGTGCAAAGCCGAAACCAGAAGATCGGGATATTATCACAACGAGAATTATGCCAAATGGAGATGTAATATGTGTCACAGAGTGGGTTAGAGTTATTGGTTTTATTAGTATGAATATTTATTGGGGATTATCCTGTTTGGGGGCCTCAAAAACCAGGCAGGTTAGTAAAGGAGCAGGTTACAGAGGCGAGTTGAAAGGAACCAAAACAATAGACGTGAGGAATGTTGTAGAATAGAAAACCAAATTTAAAACCAAATTTAATTGAGAATCAACAGTCAGATATATAGATCTACCTGAACTCTGAATAGACTGGAGGCCCCCAAACAGGATAGAGCCATTTATTGTTATTGTTATTGTTAAGTTTGTTACAGATTGATGTATTTATTTCTGTTTTGGTTAGGTTGCCATGACTGTTTTCTTGATTTTCTAACTGATTTGTATAAGATTTATTTATTACATGTTTTTGGTAGTATGAGTGATTGGCAGTTGGTTTTTTTTAATAATCATGGACAATTTTCGGTAGTTATGCTTTACATTTTGAGGTACTATTTTTTTGTTCAATATTCAAAAGACAATATGTATGTAATTGTATTTTTTACAATTTTATTGCACAAATATAAGATCATAAAAAGGTTTATAAAATTGGACTAAATTGCAAAATAATAATAACTTTTCGAAATTAAATTATTAAAATAATATCTGATGCCGTGGGAAGAACCACGAAGAATAATGACGAAATGGGATGACTGCGGACCCATCCCAATACTGTGCGGTAGAGACAAATCTTTAGATAGTATGGATATATCATATTGTTATTTTTCAGGCAATCTCGAGTTATGATGTGTAACACTGACACATTACTATATCCATTCGACGTGATGAATTGCACGGTATACCTTGACCCCGCTTATGCCAACGACAGTGAGTTTATCAGAAACTTAGTTGTATTAGTATTAGTCGTATTTTTTTCATACCAATAGAAAGCTTGCTTTGCAAGGATTCCAAATATGTAACAATGATTGAATTTAATTGAGATCAGCTGATATATAGGCGTCCAAAGATTGCAGGAACCATTACTCGCTGTAGGCCATTTATTATATCTAATATATAGACAAAATTCTAGAATGTGTTATTTATTTTATGTTGGCTGTAGGTTGGCAACAGCGGTATTCCTATCCAATATTTCTATTAATTGTGTAGCTATTCATACTTAAACAAAATGTTCCAGAACATCGTGTATTTATTAATTAGAATAAATGGCCTTCAGCGAACAATACTTCTTGCAATATTTGAACGCCTCTATATCTCAGCTGTTTCCCAACGAAGTTCAGATATTGATACATATTTCGAATCCTTGCAAGGGCTAATGATATGAAAAAATTACGACTAATGTGAAGAATGGCCACTATACGGAGGGTAAGATTTCGCAAAATAAACTTTTTTAAAAAGCTTATGAAGGTGGGGTAGCTCAGTTGGTTGAGCGCCGGGCCTGCAATCTATTGGTTGTAGGTTCAGCCCCGCCAGGGTCCACTCAGCCTTTCATCCACTGGGGTCGATGAAATGAGTACCAGTTAAATAACTGGGAGCAAATCTTGGGATAGGAGTAGCGCCCACCCCTACCCTCGGGTAGCAGCTATCGAAAGAGGAGCCTTCGGGTCGCCTCCGGCTTCGGCCGACTGTTTTTGCTTTGCAAAAAGCTTATAAAAAATATAAATCCAAAATCGAAAATTCCGGCTTTATGGGGTGGGTTGAAACCCACGGTGGTGGGTTGAACTAGTTGTGTTTTCTTTCTAATCATTATAATCTAATTATTATTATTTCTTTTTCTAGAATTTTGAGTAAGAGTGGATGATTGAATTTTCAGAATTAATTTAAGCCTAGCTAGCCTTCAAATTTCTTTGCTAAACAATAATAAACAATATTTTGCAAATAATAATTTATAACAGGACTAAGGATGATCCAACTCTATAGCAAATGGAGCGGAAAAAATGAATTCGCCACCAGCGGGGATTGAACCCGCGTATCCCAATAAACATTCAGGTATGCTAACCACTACACCACGGAGGCTCCTGCATCTTTCCGATTGATTTGCTATAGGTGGTAAGCTACCTTACGGTTTATCGGGAGACGCGGGTTCAATCCCCGCTGGTGGCGAATTCATTTTTTCCGCTCCATTTGCTATAGAGTTGGATCATCCTTAGTCCTGTTTAATTACTTATTAATTTATACAATCTATGGATGTTAAACACATATACAATAATTTATAACTACTTGATTAAAACTAATAGTTAAAAGTTACTAAAATAAAAGTTACTGGATTGTAACTAATTGACCGTATAAGTTTTTGCAATAATTATTCGGCGATAGACTTATTCGGACCATTGCGACCCGGTCAATTGCGACCCATGTTTTCAAACAAAAATGATGGGTCGCAATTGCCCGGGTCGCAATTGCCCGGGTCGCAATTGTCCGGGTCGCAATTTTCAATGATATACAATGATATTTGTCTATGATATACATTACATCTTTTTATCTGGATCCGGACAATTGCGACCCAGACAATTGCGACCCGGACAATTGAAGACCCGGTCAATTGCGACCCAGACAATTGCGACTCGGACAATTGTGACCCGGATAATTGCGACCCATGTTTTTAAATAAAAATGATGGGTCGCAATTATCCGGGTCGCAATTGTCAATGATATGCAATGATACAATGATATTTGTCTATGATATACATTACATCTTTTTATCTGGATCCGGACAATTGCGACCCAGACAATTGCGACCCGGACAATTGAAGACCCGGTCAATTGCGACCCAGACAATTGCGACTCGGACAATTGTGACCCGGATAATTGCGACCCATGTTTTTAAATAAAAATGATGGGTCGCAATTATCCGGGTCGCAATTGTCAATGATATGCAATGATACAATGATATTTGTCTATGATATACATTACATCTTTTTATCTGGATCCGGACAATTGCGACCCAGACAATTGCGACCCGGACAATTGAAGACCCGGTCAATTGCGACCCAGACAATTGCGACTCGGACAATTGTGACCCGGATAATTGCGACCCATGTTTTTAAATAAAAATGATGGGTCGCAATTATCCGGGTCGCAATTGTCAATGATATGCAATGATACAATGATATTTGTCTATGATATACATTACATCTTTTTATCTGGATCCGGACAATTGCGACCCAGACAATTGCGACCCGGACAATTGAAGACCCGGTCAATTGCGACCCAGACAATTGCGACTCGGACAATTGTGACCCGGATAATTGCGACCCATGTTTTTAAATAAAAATGATGGGTCGCAATTATCCGGGTCGCAATTGTCAATGATATGCAATGATACAATGATATTTGTCAATGAAATACATTACATCTTTTTATCTGGATCAGGACAATTGCGACCCGGAAAATTGCGACCCGTTCAATTGCGACCCGGACAATTGCAACCAAGACAATTGCGACCCGTCAATTGCGACCCATGTTTTCAAACAAAAATGATGGGTCGCAATTGCCCGGGTCGCAATTGTCCGGGTCGCAATTTTCAATGATATACAATGATACAATGATATTTGTCTATGATATACATTACATCTTTTTATCTGGATCCGGACAATTGCGACCCAGACAATTGCGACCCGGACAATTGAAGACCCGGTCAATTGCGACCCAGACAATTGCGACTCGGACAATTGTGACCCGGATAATTGCGACCCATGTTTTTAAATAAAAATGATGGGTCGCAATTATCCGGGTCGCAATTGTCAATGATATGCAATGATACAATGATATTTGTCAATGAAATACATTACATCTTTTTATCTGGATCAGGACAATTGCGACCCGGAAAATTGCGACCCGTTCAATTGCGACCCGGACAATTGCAACCAAGACAATTGCGACCCGTCAATTGCGACCCATGTTTTCAAACAAAAATGATGGGTCGCAATTGCCCGGGTCGCAATTGTCCGGGTCGCAATTTTCAATGATATACAATGATACAATGATATTTGTCTATGATATACATTACATCTTTTTATCTGGATCCGGACAATTGCGACCCAGACAATTGCGACCCGGACAATTGAAGACCCGGTCAATTGCGACCCAGACAATTGCGACTCGGACAATTGTGACCCGGATAATTGCGACCCATGTTTTTAAATAAAAATGATGGGTCGCAATTATCCGGGTCGCAATTGTCAATGATATGCAATGATACAATGATATTTGTCAATGAAATACATTACATCTTTTTATCTGGATCAGGACAATTGCGACCCGGAAAATTGCGACCCGGTCAATTGCGACCCGGACAATTGCAACCAAGACAATTGCGACCCGTCAATTGCGACCCATAAATTTTCCCAAAATCATAGGTCGCAATTGTCGGGGTCGCAATTGTCCTGGTCGCAATTGTCTGGGTCGCAATTGTCCAGGTCGCAATTGTCCAGGTCGCAATTGTCCAGGTCGCAATTGTCCAGGTCGCAATTGTCCTAACATCAATTATTAGAATGATTATTGAAATAAAATAAAGAACATTAATAACTAATATTATGGATATTAACATTTCCTTTGACCCAAAGCCCTTCATTAAGGCAACATCCACCAATGATCGATCTCTGCGGCGATTCTTCCTCCCCAACAGAATCCCAGATGCGAAACGATGCGGAAGGCAATTGGAAACTCGGTGGAGATCTGTGCGGCCGTGGATATCGCTTCGCTGGGGAAGAAGAACTGGATAACTGGGAGTATAATAGAAGCGATTTCCCATTAATTCTGCAACAAAATTTACTCAACCAAGGCGCTAGTGTTAGTGTTAGCGCTAGTGTTCAACCCTCTCTTCTACTACGAAATCATATTTTTCCATACTCTCATCAGGGGAACAAAGAATCTCTTTGACTCACTAGCAGGCGAGAACCCAGAGATTATCAAGCTCCTGAAGGTTTGGATCGCTATTGAAGGGGAAAATTCGGGGATCCCTTCTAATCCCATTAATTCGAAACACAAAATCTCAAAACCACTTCAGATCAACTCGTTTCAGTGCGGCGTCTACATCTGTAGAATTATTAATATGTGTCTCATAAGGGAACGCCTTTCCAGCAGCAGTATCAATGATGATTCAATAGCCACTTATCGCACTGAGTTGTTGGACAAGCGAAATCGAAACAATTAATCTCACTATCCCTGCCTTCCTGCTCTCCAGGAGATCCTACAGCTGAACAGTCTGGTTTGGAGACGCCATCTACTCCACAGAGCCAGCTGAGTTGTCCAGTCTGCTCCCAGTGCATATCCCTCAAAACCCTCAGCTTTCTTTCTCTTCCTCTGAGTTATTGGATATCATACTCAACTAGCATGCCAACACCTGAAACATGTACCTAGAGCATCCAGAGCAAACTTGTCTGACTTGTACAGTGAGATTCTTGTCGCCATTGCCCGCGATCCCTCTGATTTGGTCAACTGGGTCAAGTTGTTCTCTGTGAGTTACCTGTGCTTAGCCTCTCCTATCTACTGCTGGCTGTTGATTAGAGGGCATTCCTTGCTCCATCTTAGGGCTCAAACTTACCAGCACGCAGTTCTGTTTCTCCATCGCCACCCAGTTAGGCTGCCATTTGACGGCACCACATCCTTGTGTGCGCTGCACACAAGGATGTTGCACCATCCAATTAGACTCATATAGGTTGCATGGCCTATCAGGCCTACAGAGCATCTTGAGCATCAGCCATTTCCCCCGCCATGCTCTTCTTAATGATATCATTCAGCGTGCCATAACGTCGTGCGGTGTACCTTCCATCCTTGAGCTGCCTGGTTTATCCCATTCTGATGGGAAATGTGTTGACGGAATGTCTCTCGTTCTGTGGAGTCACTGTAAAAAAATCACCTGGGATGCAACTGTTGTAGATCCTCTCCTCCAGCCACATCTCCACTAGCCTATCAGCAGGAGGGCATGTCGCCAAGGGACAGGAGTCAGTCAAGGCTCGTAAATACAATGATCTCGTCGACTGAGGTTACCTATATACTCCAATCGCATTTGAAACCTTTGTTCGCCAGGCCCAGCTGCAGAAAAATATTATCTGGAATCTCGGTGCCTGTATCGGATCAGCCACAAAGGAACCCTGTTCCCACCAATTACTTCTCCAATGCCTCGTAATTGCGATCCTTATCAGAAATGTGGCATCTGTTCCTGGAACTTTTGATCCAACTACAGAGGGGATTTATGATACATTATATTTAATTGTGTATTGTTATATATTAGTTGTATATATTATATAGTTTTATTATAATTATAGCATATAATTCATAATAATATATAATATAATTGTTAAACGACTAAAGTAAAATAAAATTCAACAATAATTTCCATTCTAGAACAAAAAACCTCATAATAATCTCATATTTACCTCATAATAACCTCATAATTTTCAAAGCAAAAATAATTTACAAAGTAAAAAATTGGACAAATTTATGATGTTTGCGATGTTTGCAAGGCCAATCGGAAAATCGTGACGTTTGCAACGTTTGTGAAATTCGAGAAGAATACATCTTGATATCTTAATACCCTCTGCAGAAACCTATACCTACCCATAATTATGTTGGGTTTGCATGAAATGGCTTATCTGTGCAACTACCAACAGTGCAAAATTTCAACAGCAACAGTGATACATAAACCAGGATGTTATTTAAGTTCATAGTACAAGATACAATAGTCGGCTCACTCAGTAGTATTCTCAGTAGGTCTAGCAGTATAGGTCTCAGTAGTATTGACTTAATCCAAAACCCAACAACAGACCTTGTATAGGCGCAACAAAAGAGACTTGCTGACCACTTCTAGTGTAGAATTGATCAGCATATGTATGACGGTTGGTGACAGGCAATGTAATAATGGTCAGTCATATTGACATTCCTGAAAGCATGAGTCTTCACTTCATAATTCAAATTAATATGGGATTTACAATTTCATGGCTAATCGAAAACTGTGAAGGTATTATGTTGCTGTCAATCTACCCAAGTGGTTTAACCGATCTACTTATATATGTACTGTTGAGTCAAAAGGAATGTGTAAATTTGTAGCAGATTATCTAAAATAAAAGATGATGTCATTAAGGTTTGTTTTATCTGTGTATTTTTAGTTATAAAAGGTGTTGAAATTGGAGCTATTTGGAGGGATTTTAACAATGTTTCTGCTGAACAAGATATTAGCCTCCCATTAACCTTCACATATGATGGGGCTCTGGTATCAACAATAAATATAACCAATGGACAAGGTGTGTATAGAGTGATGTAGAATATTAATTATACTTATACTTAACAAGGATATCGCATGTGTGCAAACATAAAATCACAAAACATAAATTTGTACCATCAAACATAATAATTTTAACAACTTTTTTTTAAACAACTCTTTACTCAACTTGACAATCTTGATAATTTAATACTACAGAAACCATTTTTATATAGTTTATGTCAAGGTATCTAGCTGGTCTTGGAATGTTACTAAGGCTTGAATGCCGAGCGGGGGGGGGGGGGGGTGTAATACATTGCCTCCGAGATTAGGGGGCCTGTATTTACTGCTGTAGAAGACAGATGACGGTTCCTGACCTGGACCTTGGGAAAAACTAACTTCTTGACTTTTCTTCCATGTATAATAATATTAACAACAATATACCACAGATAACAGACAGTAAATAAATCAGTAATAGCTCAAGTTCTGAGCCCAATGTTATGCACAAAGAACTCTGGTCGTAAATCGGTACCAATCATACGGCTACACCAAGGTGCAACCTACACTGTAAAAACTATGGGCATAATACCTCAATAGTAGATATTAGTAACACTGATTTATAATTCACGGTAAACATTAAGTAGAACCTACTTTCAGAAGGAGAGAGAGATTGACCTTTCCTGATTGGTCAGTGTAGCTGGCAATAAGTTTAGTTAGAGGAAAGCAGATTGGATGTGTTTGTTTGCTCTGAAATAATAAGGGGACTCTCTCCTTCCTGATGGTAGTAACACAATATTGTGTATGTTACCACTGTAGGGCGAGTGACGAGAGTAAGCGAGCTTAGCATACAGGTACCACTAACTCAATCGATGTTGATCGACTGTTGATCTGTTGTGTCCAATTTTAAACGTTAATATCTCAGCCAAATCTCGATAAAATATATCCAAACTTGGCACATATAGTAGTCTGGCAAAAGTTTAGAAATTTTCCAAGTTGAATTTGTGTGGGGTCTTCGTACAGCATCTGTGTAACTGTCTTGCAGTTATAATAAATTTATTTACCCAAAAATTATTAGGCTTGGCATCAGCTGGTTGCTAGCAGACTGCAGGATATATCAGGTGGGTTTGAAATTCAGCAATACCGGTACAATGCAGCAATAATGTGGCCTTGGCTGCTTGGGAAGTGTGGTAGGCCTATTTCACTTTCTTCAGCCATTCCAGCATTTCCACATTGCAGAGTTCAGAGTATTCAGTTATTCGCGACTATTCAGCCATATCATGTACTGGTATGGTACCTTAATCTTATTAAACATGTTTTACAGTACGGTACCAGTACTGTTACAGTGGTACTGGTACAGAGTTACTGGTACTGTCTTCAGGTCATTGGCGCCACCCACCAATCGGCACGGCAAAGGCAACCATGCAGCCATGGAAGTTTTGAAATTATGCGGACTTAGTTAGACTGACTGACATATTGTCAGGTTGTACCAACTGACCTTTATTCCATGTTCCAGTATCCATCACTGCACTAGGTACCCCAACAGCCCAATACTGCAATACCCAGAAACGTTTTGGAATTGTACCAGTACTCAAACAACTCGCCATCAAGGCCACCACCTCTGTCTGTCGTAGTGTCATTGGCAACCTCGACTTTTGGTATCACTGGTTAAATTTTCTTAATTATTTATTTAAATTTCTTAAGTACCGATTTTAGGATAGAATTTCTCAATTTTAATCTGTATCTATTAACTGAGTCTCATCCTGCGCGATGGCCCCACGAACATGTAGGTATGTACACACAATACAATATGGTGGGTGGCTTAATGCTCCCCTGTAGGTTGTAGGTACACTCTTCCAACAAAATAATAATAAATACAATGTATCTACTGTGCTAAATTGGTAGATTGTGCAGTCACGTGCTACTAATTTAGTTCGAGCCACAATGCATTCTGTTTGTCAGCTTGACATTTGGGGCAGCCTGACAAACAGGGGTGTTAATTGCTTGCTGTTTTTGGCTGGTGGCTGATAAAAGTGACATATTGGTTTTTGGGCGCAGAAGTGCTTTCAGGGATAAATCCCGTAACAGTTTAGCTGATACAGAATATCAGATTATCAGAATTCCCTTAACTTGAACGATTTGCAAACACAATAAACAAATTGCACATACAATACACCAATTTATTAGCTTTTGCTCAAGCCATAATTAATTGCCTCTAAAGTTAATAAACATATTTAGAATTACATAACAGAATTACATAATCCGAAATACATAACAGAATTACAAAACAGAAATTTATGTATATCTTTATGAATAAAACTTATCGATATCGATTAATTCAAAATAAATCAATATTAAAAAGACAAGTATTTTTCATCTTATTGTTATTTATATATTGGTAAACAGTATCAGTAAAATTCGGTAAAATTAAGAGCGTATTAAAAAATGGGGGGGGGGGGGACTATAATTACGTACATTAAATTATTGTGCAAGAGCTTATTAGAGCGGAAGGGGGGGCTGTTTAGTACGGCTCTTGGAGGATGTATCTGAGGCCATCATCGTCTGCAATTACGAGTCCACGCCAAGGCCATCGTCCAACCCGCAGACACAATGAGCTAGCCCGTACTTTACTAAATTATTACTAACTAATTAATTATTTAACTATGTAATTAATTACTAACTAATTACTATTTATTTGACCTTAGAAAATTGATGGATAGTGAGAGATTGCACCTTGGGAGTTAGTGTTGAGCTGCCTTAAAGGTAACAGCCAAGAGAGAAGATCCTTCGGGTTGCCTCTGGTATTTCGTCTTTCACACGTTCATTGATAACTTTACTTTCTAAACACTCCTAATGTTTTCAAAGCCATAATCATGTTTCTCCCACCATACACCAAACAATCTATATATTGTAGACCTATTTATGTGGGCCATGAGGTGGTGGTCAGCAGGGGCGCCGGAAGCAAATTTGTGCGACGGGGACAGCTGCTAAAAAAGGGCACTTTTTTAATACAATAATAATATTATAAAAAAAGTTACAAAAAAATTTAAATGGGATGTATTTAATAATACTTATTAATTAACAAGTTTGCATTGGAAACATTTAAATATTGCACTAATTAAGGATAATCATTACAGCCTAAGCACCAGAATGTTTACCAAATATATAATTAAAAGGAGATTTAAAATTGAATGAATTAAGATGAACTTTTATATAATAAGATAATAATATTACAATTTAGTGAAAAAAATTCAAACGGATTAAGTATTAAATAATAATCTTACTTATTAATTACAAGTTTGCAGTGTATTGCATAACATAAAAGTCAATACATACAAAATATACTGTATACACATACGTACATTAAAAAAAATTTGTATGAAATATTGCACTAATTAATATAATAATTACAGCCTAAACAGCAGAATGTTTGCCAGTTATATAATTGAAATGAGATTGGAATTATAAAATTGAATGACTCACGATAATTTAGTTAAAATTTCCCGAAATATTTTTTCCGCCTATCAGTTTTTACAATAAATTCCCTAGCGACTTATTCAGAAACGATGTTGTCAATGCGTTCCTTCTGAAGTACGGCAAACATTCTATTGCTTAGACTGTTGGCTGACATTTTGGATCGCAGCCTTGATTTTATGCATCGCATGGCACTGAAACTGCGCTCTGCTGCAGCAGATGCAAGTGCCACCGAATTGTATAGCTGCAATTAACTTACATAACTCTGGCATGAATTCCTTGCTACTTTCTTTGGATGCTAGAATTTCACATAGTGTGTTAAGTTTAGTTACTCTTGTGATTGGTATAGAGTTATCTTTGTGGTGAATTTTGATATGGACAGGTAATTCTCGAAGCTCTTCAGTCAACATATCGACTTTAATTAGCTTAGAGAAATGGGCGAGTTTCTCTTGGACATCATCTAGAGTTCCTTCCTTGTTAGCAGCACCCAACAAGCACTGTTCTATATTTCGCAGGTGTCTGAGGTCTTCTTGGTCAAATCGTTTCTTGAGTGATTGACATGTCGAGTCAATTGATTCAGAAAATTCAACAAGGAGCCTCTTCTTCTCTCACATATTTGTAACCTCTATGGGAGTTTTCGAATGAATTACAAAATCAGACATGCGGCCTCCTGGGGTAGTTTTTTCCTTTTTTGTAATTTCGTCATTGTGTTGTATTCCTTATATATTCTTATATTTAGCTAAGGTAATCTTCCTTTGGCCACCAGTGAATCCTATCTAGTCTGGCTGATAATGTAACTTCAACATTTTTGCAACGATTTTACATATATTAATTAATAGTCAGTTAGTGTGGGCCATTTCCGTTGTGTGAGTTAATTCTGGAGAGGCACATTGCTGCCCCCCTGCCCCCCTGTCATAAGGGCAGGGGGGCAGCTGCCCCCGTGCTTCCGGCGCCCCTGGTGGTCAGAGGAGATGTACTACAAAGTACTTACTTTTATAGGCGTAAAAAAAATAACATGGTTTCATCACAACCAATAATGGCAACTACAACAAGATTTCTGAGTTAGAAGGAGTAATGGTGATATGTATGATTGAGTCTGGGTTATGGCACTGTAATTAGGAGAAATGCCTGTGAAAACTATGAAAGCATTAAAAACATTAAAAAAACAAAAATTGGCAAATCATGTAGAGTGGCATGGCCTCAACATGAAATTTAATGTCTTTGCAGGTGATCTGGAATTCCATCTGAAGATGACACTATTTTTCACACGTGACTCCATTGCCCCCATGGTTTCGTTGTTTCTTCCTAGCTTCTTCCATGTGTGTATCAGCTGGTCAACATTTTGGGTGGATGGGCGAGCTATTAATGCGAGAGTCACTACTTCAATGGTTGTAATGTGGAGGTAAATACTGTAGCATTGTACAGGCCAAACTTTCCAAAAACTATTCAAATGTTATTTTAACAATATTGTTTCTGATGCAGGTCTAATTTACCAATATCACAGGTATTATTAATACGTAAGTATTAATATTTATTAATACTATAATTAGCACAACACACAATTGAATTTTACAGTTGAATATATATATATTTTTTAATTAATTATTAATAAGTATTATAATAATAATGGTTATACATTATTATTATTAGTTTTATTTATTGAGATATTTAATATTTAATAAAGTCTCTATTAAGCAGCATATATGATGCAGAAGTCTGTATTGTCTGTCTTGTCCGAGCAGCCCCACACCATCCCCGAATCCAAGTCCGTGCCAACGAGGACGGCGAATTTTAATACACAAAAATAAATATTATTTTTCAAGTTATATTATGAAGATCTGGTGTGTAGCTGTTTCTAATTTCAATATCTAACCGATAAATCATTGTTTAGATGATGTTTCTGTATTTCACAGAGAGATCAGCTGTATAGCTACTGTGTTCAGCGTCCACCCGGCTGGAGCAATGTCTGTACTCCAGATCTACGTGCTGATGTGCGTCTTCTTCAATCTATTGACAGTCCTCCTCACCGCCATATCGGATTATCTGCGTCACACCAAGTCGAGTCGGATGCTGTCCAAAGGAGCTCAAAGGATGGCAGAAAACGAGGGAAGAGAAATAAGATACAATTCGTTAGGAAGACGTGGATTAGCTGGTCCTGGAAGGAAGACGGTTAAGAGGATGAATGGCTGGATGAAGGAGAGGTTCAGTGGAACAAAGATGGCCTGGGCGGAAGAAGAACAATTCAGTGTGGCTGAGAAAATTAGAAGATTATGGGTAAATAGTATATGTTTTATATCTATGTTAATCTCCATTTCTCATCTAAATATGTCATTATTGATTTGTGAAATTTTGTAGAATTTCGGACCCTAGCTACAGGTCAGGTCAGGTATTTAGGTCATTGATCAAGAAAACTTGCCACCTCAATGCAGCATAAAGGGGGTGCCAACTGTGGCTGCATTTACCTTCTTACTCAGGGCAAATCTGGTCCTGTAACTAGGACCCCCTTCATTCTGGGATAAGGACGCCCTTGGTCCTGGATTAAGGGCCCATATATTTGGCATGGCCCAGCAGATGAGATGCATAGCCAATGGTGGGTCATGTGCATCAGAGTAGGTATGGGTGGTGGGGCCTCATATCTGACTCCACTACGACAACCACCCTGTGGAATGACAAAGCAGTGTGTGGTATTTGCCCCGAGAGCTGATTCGGCAAAAAAGCACCACCAACTCACACTATGGATTTAAATTGGTACTGAGGACTGAGGAGGTCCGGCCACTAGAGGCCAGTGAATTACCGGACACACAGAACCTGAGGCAAGTTACTAGACTAGCCTCAGTTAACACCCTAACACTCGGGTCCCCAATACGACAACGTGAGCTGTCTGCCTTGGCAGATAAGCATAGGTATTCAAGCACACCGAATGCAGACTAGAGAGACTGATGAGTTGGTGGTGGTTGGCGACTTGCCCTCGCATCAGCAGATGATAGTAGCAATGGTGGACGTGGAATTGGTCTTTTGATGAATCCAACTGCACATGCAGTGATGAATTATTTCACTATAAGATAGCATTTGTAGTTTAACGTAAAAACTTTCTAAAATCCGACGCATTTTGATTAAATTACAGTAATGTAATATGCCTATTCATATTGGTACACATAAAACCCGTAGTTAATCTCATGGCGTAGTGGTCAGATGGTTAAGGCATTGGTTGCATTACAGATAGGTTACGAGTTCGAATCCCAGTCGGGAAATTTGCATTTTGGGCAATTTATTTTCATTTTGTATAATTAGATAAACCAATGAGGTGCGTACAACACAGTTGCTAAACTGTAAATATACTGTAAACTTCTGAACATGTATATTTCTAAACGTCCACCTTTGGGACAGCCAAGCATTAGGAAGATGGCCACCTAGACCGTTAGGCCGTCAGCAACGCAGGGAATGATGTCCACAACACGCTAGCGCCCACATTAGCTTAGACCGCGCACCCCCTTCGCCCTTCGAAATACTCCACCTTGCCATGCAGCGCCTGATTTCCGAGGAAGGTAAGACTTTGTTTGACGTCCTTGCCCGACGTAAGACCTATAGATCAGGGTAAGCGTGACACCGTTCTGGGACGCCGCAAAATTTAGGATCAAATAGTTAGATTCAGACAACCCCCCCCCCCCCCCCCCCCCCCCGTCAGTACTGCAAATCCCTGGGTTAACCTGTATACCTCACAGGTGCGAACTATTGCCGTCCGTCAGTACGCGAGTACACATTAGGTACAGACAGCATATGTTCCATAATTTAGTGATTCGCACCACTGACCGTTTGGTACCGGTTCGCTTTGTAGAATATACATTAGTACCCCCCCCCCCCCCCCCCCTGTCTGAACTTAGTTATTTGATCAGGCAAGGAGTATTTCTGCTACCGGCACTCCGCTTGGCCTAGGGAGGTTTATTAATATCCTACCGCGCCTTGCCACGTACTGATAGGTATTGCTGCTAACCACCGCGGCAACAAAGTTCTAGAATCAAATTTGTATACCAGATCAGCTAACGTACGGTAGCAATTAACCCCTATTTCTAATCTTACAACCAGAATCTGGTATTTGTGCCGATCACGGGTGTAGTTACTAACACCGTGGTTGCCCGGTTGAGTTGTGGATAGGAAGGAGAGAGCTTTGACATCATTTGTAAGTATAAAGTTCTACAAAACGCGACTAGCTTATTTTCGTAGCTAGTGCACGGTATTGTTTTGGTCAGAAAATCACTAAAACCTAGTAAAATGATATACACCAAAATTGTTTTATTGTAACACACCCACACACACACACCCTAAAACATATTTACCCTTAGAGTTCTACTAGATAGTGCACTTTAGATTACTTTAGGCGGAATATATATATATAACTCACTGTTAGTATTTGTAAATTTAGGATCTGATATTTAGTTACGGCAAAAAGGAGTATTTATTTCGTTATTAAACTGTTGTTTGTCTGAGCAGCGGTATTGTTAAATTAGGCACGACCCTGATTTTGTACAGGGGATCAGTATTGTTACGCTAGGTCTGTTAACCCACTAGCTCGTATATAAACCATATAAATCACACCGCGGCAAGTTACGGTATTTAGGACTGTCAGTGATAGTTAGGATTCGCTGCGTGGGGATTGTTTTCCCGTGAGTTTGGTCTGTTACTGTAACTGTACATCTGCCATACCGATTAGAGGACAGGTTTCCTTTTGTCTAGTTCGTAGGCATTAGACCCGCTCACGTACATAGAATAGACACTAGGCTCTGCTCCTCGCTAGTAGTAGTTTGTGTATTGTATCTGTTTGTTTAGATACCCTGGACTGGGATTTGTTGTCAGATACTGTACGAGCCCGTTTCATTACTAGATCTTACGGTAAGATACATTGTTACTAGGATCTGGTAAGCGGTATACGACTGGACTTTACGGTTAGAGATATTCTATAGCTTCGTACTAGTATATTTGTAGGCCGTAGGATAGCCCTTACCGTAGAGGATTTCAAATGCAGCATTGGAAAAAATAGACCAAATCACTAAGCGCGTCATCCATTGCCACTGTTTTTAATCTACAGGAAACAAACAGGTTGATGCCATCAATGATGCCGTTGACAGCAGGCAATTATCCCAAGCATTGAAATCGATCAAATTGCTGACTGGGTGGAAAGCCAACCCAAAACCAAGGTTAAGGCAGAATCACTAGCTGATCGCCTCAATGGTTTGAAGATCCACTTTGAAAAGCTCCTCAATAACGACAGGGTATTGCCTGATAACTTTATAGAAGTAAAAGTGCCTGAGTATGTATTCCCAGATATTTCCATTGGCAATATCTCCTTTGCTAAAGTGAAGGCTGCTGCAAAGAGCAATAAGACCAATCGTGCCAGTGGAGTAGATGGTGTTCCCCTGAGGTCTTTAAAATACCAGAGTATTTGGAGCTCATCTATCCCATCATAGTAGACATATACAGAACAACAAGAGTCCCACAAGAAATGAAAACAAATAAGTGCCAGTTCCCAAGAAGGGCAATCTAACACTCTATGGTTCTTTTTGGGGAATCTCATTGATCTCGAATGCTGCAAAGCTATACAATAGAATTCTAATAAATCGCATCAGGGATCCCATTGAGAGACTGCTACATGGAAATCAGAATGGGTTCTGTAAAGGAGGTGGGCCATGGAACCTATATTGGCACTTAGAAAGATAATTTAAAAGTTATCAAATAAGAAAGGCAGGCATCTGGCTGTTATCTTTGTTGACATATTCACGGCCTTTGATTCAGTCTCCCGCTCAAGTATGTTCAGTATACCTTTTTTATGGGATGCCTAATGAAATTATTGCAGCCATCAGATCAATATAACATATCATATCAGGATAGGTTCAACGATATTTGTGTCTACTGTTGATGATGACAAAGAACTATTCGTGTTATGGGGAGACCTCCATGGGAGACATACATGCTCCATTCTTATTCATAATAGTGGTTGACTATATTCTATGAATGAACTTAAATCATCATAATGATGATGGGATGATAATAACTCCACCCCACCTACTGGCTCCAGAAGTCGAATCCAGACGTCCAGAAATCCTGCCGTGTACCTAATTGATCTATACTTTCTTGACGTATTACTTGAGTACTCTCAGAATCACTAGAGGGAGCCCAACGGGCTCACAGCTCACTAGAATAAGCTGCTTCTTGTATTGGTCTTTTTGTTAACTCCAAAAAGACCAAAATTTTGACAGTTGACATTGAAAGTCCTCAGTGAATCTCTGACCAGATGAGCATAAGCTCAAAGGATGGTATGCTTGAGCATATGGATGACTTCTGTTAAATGGGATCATAGATCCGGAAGTCAGGTGAGGACCTGCGAATACGAAGGGAAAGGGATAGGCAGCTTTGAATGGGCTTTACAGGATTTGGAAGTTATATCACTTTTTAGATTTAGATCAGCAGTAGTTGTTCCAGTACTCCTCTATGGTAGTTCAACTCCTGCTATAACTGGGCTCTAACTGCTGAGGACACCAAATCTCTGGATGGCACATTCATAAGAAGGCTATGTTGGGTTCACTGTGTCAAGTACAATGCACACATCTCCAATAAGACAATATATAACATTGGATATGTCTCATTGGTTCCCATAAGCTTGACACTAGAGCAAAGCCGCCTCCACTTTGCAGGACAATGATTTCACCGTGAGGACAAACATGTGCACAATCTTTTGCTTTGGAACCCCCATAGAGAAAATAAGCATGGTGGACAGCCCATGACTTTTGTGAGACGCCTCCTAAAGAACACTGGCCTTGAAGATGTGGATAATCTCACAAAACTCATGCGGGATATTCAGTTTTGGTGGTGCAACTTTGTTGATAAGCCAGCATAGCTTTCTTAATGCACGCTACATTGGGCTTGACTATTGTAGAGTTCATGGTGGTAACAAAATGTTTTTGTTAAGCTGGCGGCATAGCATCTCAATGTCAAAATGCTGAAATCTATACCCTAAACTGTCGGTATAATATAATGTATACTTTAAATTTTGTAACCGACATCAACAATGGCTGAAACCCGGTGGAGTTTGTGACAGTTGTTCGCTTGGGATATGTGGTACAGCAATGAATGGAGTAGCGAAAACTAGCACTACCAGTAGTGGGAGTGCAACAAGTACCAGTAAACCACCGCTGAATCAACACTGTCGTTGTCGCCATCACCAGGTGTTATACAGCCTCCATTGCTTAATGCGGGAAGCCAATCTCCAATATATCGATCCCAGTTGGATAATTAATAGTCTGTTGTTCAGTGGTGGTAGCCAATTGTCAAATACACCATTGGTATTGAATCATCAAATGGTTATCCCAAATTAGGTGGTAAATGTGGGGCAATTCTCCTCCTCAAACACTGGACCTTCTGCTCCCTATCAATATACGAGACCTAATCCCACTCCAGTGGACAATGTCCCACTAACGTCATTAACAATGGGTGACTTAAAACACGAGTTCAACCAATTACTTCAGAATGCAATGACACAATTTACAGAGGCAATACAATGTTATCGTCGCGTGTGGAATCTATTGATGAGAAATGAGTGATGTTACAGGAATGAGTGTTGAAGGTTACGGACGAAAATGATAAACTAAAATGTGAAGTTGCTTTTATGAAGGATGCTGTAGCACAGCACCAATTCTTCCTTGACTCGATAGATGTGGAAAAGAGGCAAAACAATTTGATATTAACGGGTGTTACGGAGGGTTCAACACTTACAATAAATGGTAACACAGTTTCAACAGATAAAGATAAAGTGACCCAGCGATCATTAAAACGATTTATCAACCTGTACAGAAATCAGATGTGAAACGGCAATTTTGGTGGGTTTAGATGAGAAAAAAGATAAATTTGCAATTTTAGAGAAATCGAAACTTCTGAAGGAGATCGATGGAAGTAAATCAGTTTCCATTAATAAAGAGCAGCACCCATTAGTTTGGAAGGAGTTACAGCGGTTGAAATATTCGATGAAAAGAGAAAAGGAAAAGGAAAACGCCGGAAGAAATGTGTTGTATGACTCATGGGAGAAAGTTGACATGGTTGAAGGTACAGTCGTAGATCGTTTTCAGCCACAGTTTTTTCGTTAAAGGGGATACAACATGAAAAACTATTAATTGCATATTAGAATATAAATGGTAATGTTTAAAAACTGGATTCTTATCCTTTTATAAACTTCGCAGTTAACTTTGATATAATAATACTGAGTGAGCTGAAAACTCAACTCATTTTTCTCTTCCAGGTTTCTATGTTGTTTTAAGCTCACTGATTCCAGGAGAACAAATCGTGGTGGGGTAGCGATGGATAAAAGACTGGCTTTATAACAAAGTCCGCTGTATTGATAATTATAAGGACCAGATTTGGTTGCAATTAAACTGCAAGCCAGATTATTGGAGGTATCTACATTGCACCTAGCGACTCACCTTTCTATAGACCAGAATTGTTTTCAACCATACAGGAAATTACTAAACAAAATGCAGAAAAAAGGTGTTAATGTTAGATGAATTCAATGCAAGGATACATGATGTATCGCGTTTCCTTACAATCCCTGACTGGATCTCATACAATGATAACCTAGATAATGTCACAAATTCCCATGGGAAAGCGTTAACACATTTATTATCTGAGTCTGGAATTATTCCATTGATCCATTTATATGTACTTCCTACACAGATACAGTTTATAGGTGAAAATACCTTCCAGAAAGGGGACATGTGGACTTCTGAATTAGATTGGGTTTTTATATCTCGCTCACGTTTAGCAAACGTGCATGACTGTGATATTCTAAAAGACCTGCCAGTATGGTCTGACCATGCTATATTAACTTTACCAATGAAGTCAGAACCAATATATTCTAAAAGACCTGCCAGTATGGTCTGACCATGCTATATTAACTTTATCAATGAAGTCAGAACCAACCAATATGTATTGAAGAAATTCTAATGCGAAGCTTACTTCTTGGCACATATAATGAAACCAAGCGCTCAAATTGTAAACAACCAATTCGTGCTTCCGATATTGATGTGGATGCTTTCATTCAGAACCTCCCGCCTCCATACGACATCAATGAAATATTGCAAACTGACATTGATATTACGGAAAACGAAAATGAAAACGCAAACGTAAATGAGAGGATTTATGTGACTTGTCAAAAAACCCGGGTGAAAGGGGGAAGAAAGTGCAGTGACAGATGGGTGGATTCAAATCGAAAATGGGTTAATGTGATGGAAAATGATTGACTGGAAAGGTAAATTCCCTTCATCCAATGTGCAGGTAAACAATAAACCGAGTGAAACCGATTTCAAAATACATTTTAAAAATCTATTTAAACATACTGACACTTGAAACAAATTCCATATGTCCATATTATGTACCTGTGCTAGATGATGATTTCACCTATAATGAAATGTTAGGTGCACTGAGGAAACTGAAGGACAAAGTGCCAGGTTTAGATAGTTTTTCTGCTGCAATCCTGAAGTTGCTGCCCCCAATTTGGGTAGATTTTCTCGTTAAATTGATGAATACAATTTTTGGTATGGTTTATCCTAATGCATGGATGCTTGGGAAGTTATTTACCATTTTTAAGAAGCGGCCACGAGAAAATCCAAACAATTAGAGAGGCATACAAATCCTCGATGCTCTGAAAAAACTATATGAACATTACTTTCAAGTAGACTACAGCATTACAGGATAACCCTCTATGGGTTGTGAGTTCCATCAGGTTGCATTGTGCTTGATTATCGATGTAGCCCGGGCGAAGGGATATGTTCTGTATATATGCTTTATAGACTTTGTGAAAGCCTACGATCGTGTAGACAGACAGACATTGCTGGAGAATTTGAGGGATAAGAGATGTGGAACTCGGTTTCTACGAGCTGCAACATATTGCCTACGATCAACTCGGGCGCTCCTAGGAGAAACTGTTATAGATTCCACAGTAGGGGTAGCTCAAGGCGGAGCTGACTCATGTCCACAATTTACATTTTATGTGGACGACTTACCAACAGATTACCAAAAAATTTTGGTCCAGACTTATGGTTATTGCTATTTGTTATCTTTCTCCTGATGGATGACACGGTAGTGTTGGCTACAAATCGGAATGCCATGGAGTCAAAACTTCATCGTTTTGTGGAACATGCTAATCAATTAAATATGAAACTTGGTGAGGATAAATCGCTGTTACCAACAGTTAACACTGACGATGCAACACCTTTCTGATTAAATGGTGTTACAATAAGACATTCTAACCGCTATATTTATTTAGGTACTCCAATATTTAATGCGAATATTGTTGATCAGGTAAAGGAACACATTGCTCTCAAATCTGCAGAAATCAACAAATTTCATAGCTTTATAAACAAAAACAAAAATGTGCCTTTCATGGTGAAAAAACGTGTATGGGAGGCAGCAATGGTAACATTTACTACAGTTGCGAATCATGGCTTACAAATAACCTTGCTGTTGCTTTGAATCCTTATATGGCTACGCTGAAACACATGTTGGGTGTACGCTCAACCACCAAGTTAGCACTAATTGAAGCGGGAATTATGAGTGCTAAAACGTTGATACAAATAGACAAATTGTCTTTTTGACCAAAGTGCGCAAGTGGGGTGGTTTTGAGAACTCACCAATAAAATTTCCCATTGATCTTGCTATCAAGGCAAAATCTCGATGGGTAAACAATTAGCGAAGTTGAGTACACTATCCATAAAGAAAGACAACACTGATTTACAATCAGTTGTGCACAATGCAACCACTACGAAGCGAGTATTTTATGCTACGGTTATAAATCCAACATTAACTCATCCCTGTGAAATTTATAACCCAAGCGGAACACTGGTAATGGAATTACACCAGTAATTCCAGTATATATCACTAACCAGGCTTTGGTTAAGCTCACACTGTCATGGAGCTTCAGGTCTTTGTTGAGACGTGGGCATTCGGGGGGCTTTCAATCCACAGACCCAAGTGTTGATCAACATCAGGTTGGTTAACCTTGTCGCTGTATGTGAGTCGCCTCGCAAGCTTCGTCCTCGAGTCGGCCGAAGACAAAAAGAAGTGGCTCTGGATGCAGTCTGGGCTCGGCATGGCGACTTCTTGCCATTTGTTGTGTCATGTGATGGGGGTCTTGGCCCTCCATGCAAACAAACTCCTCGGGAAGTTTGCCTTAAAACTTCACCAGAGGTGGGCGCAGCCATATAGGGTCGTGATGGGCTTCCCACCATCTCAGGGGATCGAGGACAAAGTGGAGAAGGACTCGGGTTGGAAGACAGTACAGGAATGCCAGGCAACCCCCCATAAATATACAACATCAATACGTGGTTTATGTAGTTGCTTACTGCTAGGCCTACTAAGTAAATTCGTTTTTTTTATGTGTTCATTTATTTTGATTATGTCTGTTGCTATGGTAACATCAGCTTGTGGTGGGTAATTAACTGTTTAAGTGTATCTGTATATACCTTATAATACTAGAAAGCCATCAAGATGGCTTTAAACGAAACTGCCTTTTAGGACAAACATAGAATAAGCGCTAACTATCCCGAGTGCAAAATTTACTAACTTCCAATTTCTGAACTTTTATAATAATAGATTCGCATCAACTCGACTATCTCGATTATCTTACAGTAATGAACCTCCGGGTTCCTAACTAGAGATGGCGTAAAGACGCAGTTAAGCCGGAAGTCATCAATCAAATGTAAATTCCCTCAACAATGTTTGCCTATGGTCTGAAGGGAAGTGTTATTTAGCTAGGGTCAGAGAGAGATCCCACCCTGTAACCTCAAATCCATTCACATGAATAGCACAGTAGAGTAAACTAAAGTGAATTCCCTCAACAATGTTTGCCTATGCTCTGAAAGGAAGTCTGACAGAGAGTAATCTTAGCCACTAAATGTCATTCACCTATAAAACAATTTGCAATCCACAGATAATAAGCATTGATTTTTACATTTCAAACAATAATGTTAGCCATTGGAGAATCATATATGGCTGATTAAACATACAGCTTTATAAACATACAGTCTCCACAGTATTAATGTTGGCCCAAAGATTTCTAAATTATTATTAGATGGGAGTACAGTGCAATAGTACTCAGCATACTGTGTAACAGTCATTCAGCTATCATGCCAACCAAGATAGCAGAGAGAGTAACCTTGTATAACTTGGGGGATGCATTGGGAAGGGCTTTCAGCTGAGGCTGCAATAGCCAGCTAAACAAGTTAATGTTTACTTACTGTCTGGGTTGTAAGATTGAGTGATGAAACTTGGCATAGAATGTACTTTCTTGCCCTTACTGCTTACTTACCCCTTATATTTGTGCAATTTTACTCCATCAATTCAATTGATTAAAACAAATGAAATGAAAAATGAAATGTTAGTTGGCCCTTCTTCTATTGAATAGCATTATTAGGCCATATCTATCAATTTTTCATGTGCGCAAGCTGGTGTTTTTTTGACCATCTATAGGGCCTACTTGTAAGAGGTATGTGACGCTGCTTGCTATTAAATGGAAGAGATTGTTTGACCTTTAAACCATCCATTGATAGTGCTAGTAGCTTTAGCTTATCGAGAGATAAATCACCACAAGAAGAACAAGAACTACTTTTTTTTTAGGGTACCTCTTTCATACAATAACTTCCTACCTCTAGAGAGGCAGTTTTGTTATAATTTTTAAGAAAAATAAAATTCAAAATTTTCTGAAAAACATCCCATTAGATTGAAAATTCGACCACACGCAATAAATTAAACTTGGATTATGCCAAACAACATGTGTACTAAGTTTGGTTATATTTCATTAAGAATTAGCCGAGCTATTAACGCTCAAAATTGGACACGACAGAGCGACAGATCTACAGAACGACTGTTCCCATCAGTCCTTCTAGATGCTCGAATATTTCTTATATTTCCAGAAATATCTTGCGTACAAGCGTAACAAGCTTTTCTTTTGTCCACAGTCCACCAAATATCTAGTGTATTCTTCCAATTTTAAATAATAATCCTTATCTTTGGAACAAACACGCCGCAACATCACTGGAACTCTAGTCTAGAGCTGATTGTGATGGTGTGTTGTGTGATAGATTATCAGTTGGATTACTGTAAACCATGGTTTATAATAGATATACTTAGCCACAACCTACAAAGTAACTTTCAACATTAATATATTATATATAAATAAATTGTTATTCAAACAAATTCTAATTCGATATATTATTTCAGAGGAATCCTAAAACGATGAGGTTCAGGGAATGGTTTGCCGAGAAGCTGCGATGGCCACGTGGTGAAGGTTTCCATGGGAACGAAAAAGTGGATTGGATTGGTCGGTGGATGATACCAGTTTGGTTTATTTCAGCAAACTGCTTCTATTGGTTTTCCGTTGTATTCACTTCAGGCTCACAGCTTCGCGCTTACAAAGATGAGCTATAACTGCCACTCTGGACTGTTTGTTTTGTGCCCTCTTCGCGTTTGTGCCAATTCTAGAACAAAAACGCGGGATCAAACTTGCAATCTGTTTTTGTGTCACTTGGAGTTGAAGTCTACAGTAGACCTATACATTATGTATTATGTTAGAGGGGGGGGGGGCTACACTTATTTTATTTTATTTTGCTATTAATAGTGCAGAACAACGCTTAACAATACTGCAACTTTTATAACTATGTGTTCGAAGTTGAGACAAGCAGGTGTGTATGTGGAAGGGGGGGGGGGGGGGGGGGCTACACTTATTTTATTTTATTTTGCTATTAATAGTGCAGAACAACGCTTAACAACACTGCAACTTTTATAACTATGTGTTCGAAGTTGAGACAAGCAGGTGTGTATGTGGAAGGGGGGGGGGGGGGGGGGGGGCTGTTCGGAGACCCAGAACCCCAAATATCTTTAAATTAATATATATTGTATCAATGTTAAATATGTGGATTTATTGTAATTCATAATATCGATTCCAATTTGCAATTGCCAATTCTAATTTAAATGTTTAAAAATTTGGAAAATTCAATATTTAGTGTCTAATTTTTGTTGTAATACTATATGTTATTTATTTATATTACTTTATATTGTATTGTTTGGAGAACAGATATTTCGTGAATTTTCCTAAAATTCAATTGTTATTTAACAGCTATATTAAAGCTATATTATAACAGCTATATTATATAATTATTAAAAACTAATAACTGACAGATCATCAGAATAAGTTATTGTATACCTACGAATATTATGTTTACAACCTAGATTACTATTGATAAGTTCCTTGTCTAAACTAACGTCAGCTATGGAAACTGTGAACTGTACACGTTCATGGCACCTTCGCGCAGCACGAGGCTTATTTTTTTTGAACAGATGTTATTTTCCAAATTTTCTCATAAATTTATATCATACATAAAACCCTATCCTTAAATTTCGCATGATTTGGATTTTATAAATAAGTATGTAAATAAATAAATAAGGTAAATAAATAAGGTAAATAAATAATAACTTTGCACCCTCGCCTATCCTATTTGTTATTCCTTATAAATTCCTAGAAATTCCTTATTTCAAAGTTTCACGAACCGCAGCGCCGTGACCGCCCTTCGCACGGTGGTGGCATAGCTTTATACATTTCCAATATGTTTACTGTTAAGAGACTCTCTAACATAGAGGGTATAGATTCGAATCGTTGTGGTGCTCCTGTACCCTGAGTTCTGGAAAACTCGCCATAGGTCTATTCTATCGTCCCAACACCACTTCTAGTTCGTTTTGGGAAGTGGCAAATTCGATGGTTTCAGAAATAAGAGTTTAGGTTTCAATGAAATACTTATTTTTGGCGACTTCAACCAAGACCTTTTAGATCGATCAAAATGTCGTGAAATAACTTCCTTTATTTCACGCTAATGTTTAGTCCAACATATTGGGGAGCCAACACGTATAACACAATTGACCAGCACTTCGCCGTCATCTGTTATTTCAAATCTTCCCGATTCAATTTCCAATATAGTTGTATCTAGCCCTTACGGCACAAGTGGTCATTGTGTTATTTCTTTCTCATATAAATTTCCCATTCGAAACATCCCATCGTACACCAGGCGCATTTGGATGTACAAGGAGGCGGATTTTTCAATATTCAGGCATCTGTTGAGTGATGCAGATTGGGATAGCGTCTACTTAACTGTGCGGGATTTGTTTTATCGAAGTTTGTCTGCTCGTAGACTGTTTTCTGCCTCACCGGTTATAAGAGATCGATACTGCATTATATTCGCTTACTTAGAGTTTACTGTTTTGGTGAGAAGGTCGGATTTATGATTTGATTTACAAACTTTACAGTAGGATATTGCAGGTATTGTTACCGTCTCTTCCAATAGTAGGAATAGGCGTATCTCTTCCAATAGTAGGAATATGTTTTACTGAACTACGGTTCGGTAGGACTAAAGTTTTTTGAAAAATTTGTATTTTGAGGTAAAATTTGTATTTGATTAGCTAAGTGCTAATATTTTGAAATAAAATTTGATTTGAACCGCGTGTAATATTTTTGGAATTGAATACCGGTGTTTAAAAGGGTTTAAATACCATATTGTACCGGTACAAAATTTTCGTAAAGTAAAACCTAACTCTTTTGTTTTTTCAGGATTCAGAACTCATTTCTAGACTGTAACGGGAGCAAGACCGTGTTTAGCAAGTTTGGGAGATAGATAACTCAACAACTTTGGTTGGGAAAATCGCGTTTCGTCCGCAACATTAAAAATGGAAAGGTTCACGTTCGGTTTGTATCTGGGAATCTGTTTTTCTGGAGAATTATTGGAGTGGGTGAGTTCGAAAAGTTGCATAAATAAGTTAGGCATTACCGTATTAGTTAAAATTATTGTGGGTTCCACTGTCTCAAGTATTTATGCATTCCGTATGATTTCTTTGTTCATTGCTGAATTAGTCCGTATTATTGTATTTAATTTACCTTTTGATAACGCATATCGTTATCCGATTTATTTGTTATAAAATTGGCCGCTAGGCTAATTTTATTATATACTTATTCCGTGACATTTATTTGCTGTAAAATTGGCCGTTTAGGCTAATTTTATCCATCTGCTATAAAATCGGCCGGTAGGCTAATTTTATAAGACTGTAATTAGTACCGTTTAGATAAATACGGTAAACTCGATACTTTGACACTCACTTTACTTGACTAACAACTACCGAAATGAGTGACAAACAAGACTATACGAAGAATACACAAACCGACTATGACTCGTGTGACGGAGATAAGTCAGCAGCGGAAGAACAACAAGGGGAGGACTCGCGAGCCTACCGAACCTACACCGTGTGCGTCACCAGTACATCCAACGGGAGTACCGGATGCCGTAGTACGAGGCGACGGCAGGACCGAGGACTTTCTAACTGTTCCGCAACCTAGATATAGGGAAACGGAAATGGTAAGTTCAGCAGGAAGCACAGAAAGTGTGGTTAGAAGCGTCGGTGGATACATGGCGCATATAACCAGGAGCATTGGAGAAGGCCAACGCATATTAGACGGGTTGACCGCTCCGATGTCTCGATTCGAGTTCTACACCCTCCAGGTTAGAGTACAGAGTAAAGTATATAAGTCCGTAGATAATCTAGTTGGCCTACAAGATCTAGCTAGACAGAGACAGGACATGGATACTCAACTTAGAATCCTCGAGAAACTAATGATCACTAGAGAGAAACTGATTCAGTTTAAATCGACGATTAGACAGATACAACAGGAACAAGCGGACCAGTTGTTAGGTGAGTCAGTTTCAGACGAATTATTACAGCCCGAGGAAGAACAGGAACTGTACCGACTGGATGGACAATTGAAACACCTGACAGATCACTTACGCATGTGTGGCGAGGACGTCGGAGATTTGGAAACCGTGCCGGAATACACGAGGGAAACTCCATTCGCACAAATCGAATCGGCACCGGAAATATTGAATCAATCATTGGTAAGTATTCGTAGCGAAATCTGCGAGGGAAGTATGGTCACGTCAGAATTTGCTCGACAACAGCAACAGTTCTACAGACAGCAACACGAGATGGAAGAACAAGCTCAACTTCTAATGATACAAACAGCAGTAGAGGAAGAGAAAATACGTGTTGCGAATGTAGCGAGAATCTCTCATCTGCAGGAACAAGCCGAACTTGAAGCGGCCGAAATGGAAAGGTTAGAGTTGGGCATTGCCCAACAAGCGGCAGCGGCCGAGTTAGCGCAACGAACGGCAGCGGCCGAATTAGAGCGACAAACGGCAGCGGCAGCGGCAGCGGCCGAGTTAGAGCGACAAACGGAAGCGGCAGAGTTAGAAAGAAAAAGGTTAGTTTCGGAAGCCATAGTCGAGATGAAGACACGGCAAATAAAAGCCCAACAAGCGATACGACAAGCAGAGTTCGAGGCGCAACAACAACAAACGGAACAACGAGAAAAGGAAGTTAAACTTCGTTTCGAACTTGAGAAAAGGGCGAGAGAATTAGCCGAAACCAAGGAAAATCTGGATCTTCTAGCCCGTGATCGATCGATGAGATCTCGTGACGGACATGACTTGGACCAGCTAGAGGTAAGGCACCGCCAAATCCAGGAACGACTAAAGGAAGGTTCGATAGGAGCACCCGGACGGGAACGACAATTAGTAAAAGACGTGTGTCAACGATTCCCACAGGTAACTCATATGTTTGCACCGGTTACGACTAAAGAACCTGTTTCGATTGCTGGTAGCATCGATATCTCTCCTATCCATGGTGTGACGGAACACAGGTTTGTTATTCCGGACAAGTTTACACCGCCAAGAGCAACATCATCGCCTATTCCGAAAGTCAAGGTAAGTAACCCACCGATTACAGATCGTAGTAGTTTATTAGTCGGACCTGCACTACTGACGACAAAACAGGTGAGTCCACCTTTGACACCTAAACCCGTTACGCACTACGAATACCCAATGACATTTCGGCCTACAAGGCCTTTGGATTCAAACGCGGTCGTCCGACCACCGGTTCAGTTTACATCGCAATCTACGACTTCGAGGAAGACTTGTGAGCCTACCGAACAACGGAGAACAGTGGATACGCGACCGGTTCAGTTTACATCGCAATCTACGACTTCGAGGAAGACTTGTGAGCCTACCGAACAACGGAAACCAGTAGACGATGTTCCAAAACAGAATGTTAGGATTCGTACGACGCAACGAACGCGAGCACGTCGACCACCGTATCCAGGTGACAGTAGTACTTCGAGCGAGTCGGATTACCCGAAACGCGAGGTATTTAGAACAGGGGCGGCCGATGAATATAAACGCGAGCGTTCAGACAACTCCTTTGCAGACAATCCTCCACAGAATACACCAACACAGAAGGCGTTACAACCAACGAACGCAATTAGTACACAACAGTTCGCCGACATTCTGCGACCAGTTGTTAATAAGTTGGCTCAGATCGAGGAGCGTCTGGAGGAAGTTCAAACCGACAGTTCGAGAAATTCCGAATTCGAACACAATAGACACCCGAAGGGACCACAAAGACCGGTACCTTCAAACCCCACATCGTATCAGAGAAAAGCGCCAAGAAGGGAGAACATCAACCAGGTTACCAACCAAGGACGCGAAACTCTGAACGTTGCTGAGGAGATAGCAAAATTCGCAGCCAGACAAGGATTGCCGGTACAACAACTACCGAAGTTCTCCGGTAGCTCAAAACACTGGCATACCTTCGTAGACTATATCGAATCCCAGATCGCCGTGTGCGCCTTTACATCACGGGAGAAGTTCAATTACCTGCTCCAAACGTTGTCAGGAGAACCTAAACGTTTGGCGGAGACTTTCGTCGGTGTACCGGACGCTTTCGAACTAGCGTACGATCATTTAACTTCGATATACGGAGGTACCGTTAGTATGGCCAGGTCAGTAATAGAGGAACTCTGTAAGGGAGGGGCTATCACTAAACCCGTCGACTTACTAAAACTGGCTGACGAGATCAAGAACGCTATCACTACCTTAAGATCAATTGGACAACTTGATTACGGGAATACCCCTACAGTCCTATTAAAGATAATAGGACGACTCCACCATCGACTTCGTCGGGAGTGGAGGAAGGTCGAATACCAGCGAGAAGAGCGGGGAGGATTCTTAAAATTAGAAGATGTGTACCTTTTAATATCCAGGGAGGCGGTAGTAGAAACTCGATCTAACTACACCGACCAGCACATCGTGGCAGAAGGAATCACACTGCCATCCTCCAACCGACAAAAACCCCAGACAACATCCACTAAGACGGCCACTTACGCCACACCGACGGAATCACGACAATTCTCAGACAGTAATAGAGTATCTGCGCCCATTGGGACGAAACAGACGAGACAGCAACTCAGCACCGACTTCAACGGCTGCCAATACTGCGAGCATCTAGGTAAGCGGTATATTGGTCACAAGTTACGAGGTTGTCGACAATTTCGCGAGTTGAACTCGGAAGAACGACGGCTGCAGATACGGCCACTGGACTCTTGTTGGCGATGTACGCGACACGGACACGTGCGCAAGGATTGCCCAAATACCGACACTTGTCCATCCTGTGGACGCAACCATGACGGTCTGCTCCACACAGACAGCCACACGCCGACGAAACGCTTCGCCAGGGAACACCCGGAAGCAGCAGCGAGATGTGATGCGGCCTACCGAAAACGAGAATCGAAAACGACTCCAACCTTCGTGACCCATATTGAGGATTGCTTCTCAGAACAATCCGGATCGTCGGACGAAGAATCAGAAGACGACGACGAATATTCCAATGGAGACGAACAACCGTCGATCGCGCTCCTGACTACTGATCAACTGAAGGGGTTCTGTGTAATCCCGATTAAGGTTACTGGCACAAAGGGGAGCAAGAGGATCTATGCGATTCTAGATTCAGCCTCATCCCACAGCTACGTGGACAAAAAGATAGCTGACGTAGTGACGGATCTTAAACAAGGTAAGCACGTCAGTTATACAGTAAGTAGTATGCACGGACAGCGTGCAATACCAGTGACACGAGTTAAGTTGGACTTAGACTCTCTTCTTCCAAAATCGCAACACAGCGAGAGGGAGAGGTCTTTGTTACCCTTTAGAGATCTAACCTTTGCGGCCACGAAGGACTTTAGTAACCTACTAGGTCCAGTGCCGGAACAATCTCTGGAGGACCGTAAGTATTTCAGACACCTTGGTGTACCCGAATGTCCTGTCAATTATAGATCGGTAGCAATGCTGATCGGGACGGACCAATTCAACCTACATCAGGTGTGGGAAACCAGACCATCGGCAGTTGTAGCGGGAAACGCATACGCCTGCAGAACGCCGATAGGGTGGTATACTCGAGCGCCTGTGCGCACACTAGACGTAAGTGACGAGGAAGACGATGTACAGAGTACATGTAGTTTATTAACTACAAATTCAATTCATTCCTTTTCACCCGACGTGAACCATACTACACTACAGTCGACAAAACATGACAGACGTGTAACTAGTATGATAAGTCACAAGGAGCAGCTAACCCACAAGGTGAGTTTAGAACTAGGGGGGAAGACGAGTCAGCTAGAGATTCCATCGACGACAGATGATAGGCTTGCGAGTCTACCTACCCCAATAACCTCAACAGTGCCCGTCGATATCGATGATGACGCGTTGAGAAATCATCAGTTGGAACAAGCCGCCTTGGACAAAGAATTAACGGAGAAGACTATCAGGTGGTTAGAACAAGATACAGCTGAACCTGGTAGCTACGAACCTTGCATGTCGGAACAGGAGAAACAATCTCTGAAGATCATGGAAGATACTATCCGACAGACGGAGGACGGACATTACGAGGTGGGTATGTTATGGCGTAGCCAAAGTCCTAAACTTATAAATAACTACCCACTGGCTTTGAGACGTCTACACTCAATACGACAACGTCTATTAAAGGACGAGAAAGCCCATCTGCAGTACAACACTCAGATGGAGACGTATTTGACTAAAGGATACGCTATCCGAATGACTAACCCGGAGCGAGTGACCGACCAAACATACTACCTGCCACATCACTATGTGAGACATCCCGACAAACCAGACAAAGTACGTGTAGTCAATGACTGTGCGGCTCTGTTTGAGGGAATGTCCCTCAATAGTGAGTTGATGGATGGACCGAACATGAATAATTATCTTATGGGGGTGATTATGCGCTTCCGTCAGCGTCAAGTAGCCTTTACTTGCGACGTTGAAGCGATGTTTCACCAAGTAAAAGCGTTAGAGCGAGACAGAGACAGTTTGCGGTTCCTCTGGTACCCGGAAGGAGATTTAAGTCTACCACCGGCGACTTACCAAATGCAAGTTCGCGTTTTCGGTGCCAGAGACAGCCCAAATTGTACGATGTACGCCTTGAAGCAAGCCGCTAGAGATCAGAAACATCTATATGACCCAGAGATAATTAGAATTGTGGAGCGTGACTTTTACGTTAATGACGGATTACAGAGTTGCGACACAGTAGAACGTGCTACAACAGTAGCACATCAATTACGGGACTGCTTGGCGGGCGGAGGTTTTAACCTCACCAAATTCGCCTCAAACAGTGCCGAATTAGTAGACTCATTCGGAACTACTGAGCGTGGAGGTGGTGACATAGACCTAGAGTTCGAACCACTACCGACGACTAAGGTGTTGGGGCTCTTTTGGGACCCAAACACAGACAACTTTTGCGTGAAGGTGAGACTGGACAGTCAAGGGAACACGCTGACCAAGAGATCATGCTTGTCAAAATTGAGCCGATTGTTCGATCCGTTAGGATTCATCAGTCCAGTGATACTGCAAGCCCGCATTTATATGCGCAGTATATGGAAAGATGGACTAACGTGGGATGAGCCGATCTCATCAGACCAAGTGGACTTATGGAAGACCTGGGAGGCGGAATTATCTTCGCTAGAGGATTATTTCATACCCAGGGTTTACTTTCCATTGCAAAGTACATTTCCTGACAACTTGGAACTACACTGTTTTTCTGACGCCAGTGACAACGGTTTTGGTGTGGCAGCGTACCTGCGCAGACAAGTAGAATCAGACGAGTTCGATGTTTCGCTCATTACTTCTAAAGCTAAGACCATGCCTACTAAGTATATGACGACACCACGAGCCGAGCTACAAGCCTCAACCCTGTCAACCACCATCGTGAACCTCATACAGACAGAACTACAGTCGAGTTTACAGATATTTTATTGGACTGACGCGACGTTGGTTTTATTTTACATAAACAACGACACACTCGAATTCAAGACATTCGTTGCTAACCGTCGCGCGGAAATTCTAGACCGTTCAATAAAAGGGGATTGGCGACATTGTCCCGGACCACAAAACCCAGCTGATATTGCGTCGCGAGGAATGATGCCTGAGGAATTCTGTAAACCGGAGAACAAAGAGTTTTGGCAACACGGACCCCAGTTCTTGCAGAAATCGACACAAGATTGGCCTCCGTTATACGACAACAAGTCCAACACCATTCCTAAGGACGCCGAAATCAAGAAACCAAAAAAGGGGAAGACAAAGAAAAGGACGACGGCGGCAAAACTCAAGAAAAAACCGAAGGCGAAATGGAAGGATATAACTTCAAAGGTCAAGAGAGGAAGACTTGCGAGCCTTTCTACACCAGACATATCGCCAGACGGTCAACCAGACACGTTACCAGACGGTCAACCAGACATGTTACTAGACAGCCAACCAGACATTTTGCCAGACATATCACAAAATGTTCCACCAGACGCTAGTAACACACTGACAAACAGTAAAGCCGCAGTTTCCCTATTGGAGCGGCCTTCTATTGACAAACTACCAGATACGTTACCAGACGTATCGCCAGACACATTACTAGACAGTCGACTAGACATTTTGTCAGAAACATCACAAAATGTTCTACCGGACATTAGTAATGTATCAACTAACAGTAAAGCCGCAGTTTCCCTATTGGAGCGGCCTTGTATTGACAAACTACCAATTTTGACACACTTGAGCAACCATAAGCACGGTGAAACCTCATGTATTACAGATGTGGGTAGTACCTACGCTAATGTAAATACAGGTGTTACTTTGCGCTCAAGAGACATACCGAACTTACAACCTATAGTGAGACCTGGGATTAATGTCGGCAGGAAAATAAGTTTACCGAAACCTGCTGACCCCATAGAGTTCAAACCACCATTAACGATCGACTTACAAAGTACTGACAATCAAGGTAAGAGGACAAAAGAGGACAAATTACTTGTAGACCCGGACGGATCAACAGTCAACAAGGGAATACTTACCGGCGGACCCGTGGGCCCTTCTAGTAATTCAAAACCTTCCAAAATCTCCATTGACTTACCTGATGACGTCACAAATACTTACGTCGACCGTATTGTAAACTTAACAGACTCTTGGTCAAACGCTTGCCGAAAATTAGCGTGGATTGTACGTTTCGTACAATACGTTAAAGGCAAACGTGACTTTACACGTCGACTTACATTGGCTGAGATTGACAGGTGTGAGATTCAATTAATTCGCCATTATCAACTGCGATATTTCGCGCGCGAATTCACATCTATACATCAAGGTCAACCAATCAAGTCGTCACCGATACTGAGTTGGAGTCCGATAATTTATAATGGCTTACTTTGTCATAAATCTCGGCTTCAAAACATTGACTTTAACACAAACTTTAGGTACCCAATAATAATACCGCAACATCACGAACTACAACGTGCAATGATACTGGACGCACATTTACATCTGAAACACGCTGGAAGACACCACTGTCTTTCCTACTTACGTACTAGATTTGTATTAATTAGACCCAGTAAAGCGTTAAGTTCAGTGACACGTACGTGTATTATTTGTAAAAAGGTACATTCTAGAATAGGTACCCAAGAAATGAGTGAACTACCACAAGCACGACTTCAAGCATTCAAACCACCTTTTACAGAGACTGGAATTGATTGTTTTGGTCCCATACATACGAAACGTGGACGTATACTAGTAAAACGCTGGGGACTGATTTTCACATGTATGTCCAGTAGGGCAGTTCATATTGAACGTGTGATGGATCTTTCCACCAACGCGTTTATACTAGCACTGCGGCGATTTATCGCTAGACGCGGACTAGTAAAATGCTTGTACTCAGACCAAGGGACAAACTTTGTTGGTGCTCGGAATGAGATTGCTAGAGCCTTTAAGAAATTAGATCATGATCAAATCTCGAACGAACTGCAACCTCACAAGATTGTTTGGAAGTTTAATCCTCCAGATAGTCCTTGGAGAGGCGGAGTCTGGGAGAGATTGATTAGATCTATAAAGACAGCCATGGCAAAGGTCATTCCAGTAAACCACATATTAACAGACGACCAACTGACAACATTGTTTGTTGAAATCGAGGCAATACTAAATACTAGACCAATAGTATTAGTACCCGATGACAAACAATCCCAGTTTGCTTTAACACCGGCACACCTGCTAATGCAGGCACCGACGACTTTGACACCGATTTCTATTCCAATAGAAAGCGACAGCTACGGTAGAAAAGCGTGGAAAATCACGCAACTACTGGCTAACAAATTCTGGGAAATATGGCAAAACCATTATTTGCCCTCCATTTCTGCCAGAACAACATGGTACAATAACACCCGCGCATTAAAGCCGGGAGATCACGTGCTGTTGGCAGAAGTGAATCTAAAAAGACGCTTCTGGATAACAGGTGTAATTTTAGCCACACATCCATCTATGGATGGAGTGACAAGAACTGTGACGGTACGGACAATTGACGGTCGTACAGTAGACAGACCGACTCAACGTCTCGTACTCCTTGAAGAGACTCGTAACGAGTCTGGAGACTACAAATCTCCACCTAATACTAGTAAATAATTAGGAGTTTACAAATAGATTTCCACGTACCTGTACACCGTAGTAAGGACAGCGGTAGAATTCCATTGTCTTTATATGTGAACATTGAGGGTGGTACCCTTATGTGTCACATAGGAGCGGGATTTGTAGGTATAAGAAATGGAATTCTACTTGGAACTCACAATATTGAGACATTTTCGAAATTTTGATTTGTAGGTATAAGAAATGGAATTCTACTTGGAACTCACAATATTGAGACATTTTCGAAATTTTAGACAATCCATTTGGATTTGAAAAATTTTTTAAAATTTTCTCCAGTGAATAGATTTCAGGGTACAGTCGGGTGGAACTTAAAATTAGAGAAACAAGAGAGGAAGACTTGCGAGCCTTTCTTAAAATTTTAATTAAATTTTACACGGTCTTGTTTCAATAAGTTACGTCAAAATAGACTCCCCTATATTTATTACTAATTCTTGACTGCTTATTTTCTGATAATAGTTTGGGATGAAAAGGTGAGTATTTTAGACTCACGGCCAGTTTAGCCCAAATTCGTTTTTACTTCGGCAAAAAATTTTAGATAAGAAGCAGCGTGTCATTAAAGAAACCCTAGATCTTAGGCTATGGGTAGGAGGTTAGAGCGTTGTCGAGCCCAAAGGGCAGACGAAACTCTCACGTCTCCTCACAACTAACTACAAACTCTGTTGTATTCCCTCTAGTAGTAATGATTATGTAACTACACCCTAATTATGGAGAAAGGGATACAAGGAGAGCCGAGATGGGGATATGATATCCAAGAGGAGGCAGCAGCGCCATTCGAAAGATTTGGAGCCAAGGATTACACTATATTTGGTATAAAAGAATTATCGGAAAGTACAGCGAAACTCGCGAGAACTAAATATGACTCGAACGTATTAAAGAGAAGGCAAAACGCATTGAACGAAAGAATCGAAAGTTTGCGCCAAACCTTCAACGAACTTTACCCGTACGATGCTTTGTGTGACACGGGAGACATTAGCGAAGACCCCGATACTGAAATTAGTCGTTTGTATCATACCATGCAATACCTAAAGGCGCACGAACCTATGCCCGCGGTACGCGATGAATTCGATGGAATGCATCTTTACAGACGAACTCGAGGGGACGATAGAGAAACCAAAGAAGCATTTTCAGTTTATAAACTTTATTATCAATGCGGTTCTTGTATGCGCGAACAACGAAATGCGATTCCGATGCGTTTGAATAAGGAAAATCCCGAACCGATATTGGCGAGGTGTTCGAATCATCAACAACTACGCTACCAGGAAGGAGGGTATCCTTTATCGAATCCATATCATTCATTTGCTATGACCGGACCAAAGGCGGGAGAAACTGTCATTTACCCACCTAAGGTTGTTGAACCCGATGTATTTGAACTTACGCTGGACGAGGCGAATCAGTCAACCCGCGAAAAGAAAGAAGCTCTTAGCCTATACAGAGCCTACAAGGCTTTCGAGAAAGGTGAGATGGAAGAATGGGGTGGAAGACTCGCGAGCCTACCTTGCCATTGGACGTCACACGATCAAACTTCAGCTAAGGAGATGACACCGGAAGTTTTCGAGAGCATAAACTTTGCTCAAAACGTTATTCAGAGATTACAGATTGCATCCCCGGAGAGGCCAAGAGAAATGCAACCGTATAGTACTTCAGCTACGAAACCATTGAGTACGACACTCAACTTTCCTATTAGTATACCAGTCCGACAGGATACGACGTACGAAATACCCATCGTGGATCATCCAGAAATCATTTCAAACTTGGAGTTTCTTCCTGCAGTTGTTTTCAGCGATATGAGTAAGATATACGATTTACGTAGACATATTACTCAAAAGGTCGTGAACAACGTTCCACCTCATATTCAAGATTTCAAGGAACTGGATAGAGCTGGTGCCGACATCGCTCCGAGTAATCTGAAAGGATATCTAACCAAGACGATTCGTTTATGGATTGGAATCGGAACCTTCGAGTCGGATACAGATATTGCCGCAGATTGGCGAGGCAAGGTTATTCGTTTCGATGAGGATAAGGATATAGAGAAGATTTGGCAACCTTCGGAAGAATTGTTGGATGAATGGACTAGGACGTTTAGATCGTTTCAGGAAAACGGTTATATGTTTTACGATAACGAGGGCGGCAGTCATCAGCAGAGTTTGACTTCTAAGACTATACAGATTAGAGCGGCGGACGGAGTCCTGCACATTTTCAGTAGACAGAGGAGCGACAAACGAATGCCGATACCTCCAGCGAATACAAAGCGACACCATCTTATCACCGATATAGTAAAGAAGATGGACCAAGCTTGTAATATTGACGCTAGAATGCTACCGAAGATGGTAAGAAACATGATTTTAGATAAAACTGTTGTAAAGGTTGGATCAGGAGTAAGGGAGGATTTAATTAGCGACTTCGCCGGCATGACGGACAGCGATGACCGACTACCGACACCATACGTCGACACTCGACCTCTTATTCTGTGGTCTATAGAACAGGGATATTTTCGTGAGTATAATACTCAGAAGACTGGAACTGGATACATTTCCTACCTGTTATTCAATTGGGATTATAAGGAAGGTAAAAGAAACAAGTATATTGAAACTTATGGAGAAGGTGATACTCCAGATATGAGTGAGTTTGAATCACAGCTTAAATGGAGAGGATGCGTGTATTGGGCTATTACGTCACCTCCAAGAGCGGTCTTACAATATTATTTAGCGATAGAGTCGTCAGTGAATGTTTGCCTAATCGCCGACATTGTGTCTCGGACTCTCAAAAGACATCCACTTTGTCTCGGAGAAGATCATACGTTCTACATGGAAGGGAGAATTCGTACCGACGTGTTTAGACGATTCCTTGAACCCTTCTACAACTCCGACGCTCAGTGTAATGCCTTTACTCGAGCAGGATTTAGTATATTTCGAGACGTGTATCTTCGCTGTGCGGGATCTCTTATCGAAAGACCATCTATGTTTACATTGTTACCCTATGAAGGAGAACGTATTGTGGAAATTACGGATGAATCACGGCAGACGCGCGCGCCTATCGGTCACCTTGGTGATGAATTCGAAGTAACTACTACGATCGCCGACGATCCTTTAGAGGAACTTCTTGAGATAGAAAGGAACCTCCCGAAGAAATCTCAGACGGAGATTCGACAACTTGAAGCAACAGATGCTATAGTTTGTATACAACCTTCAGAAACCTACCAACCCATAGACCCAGATGATTACGATTATAGTATGGGAGGAAGCGCTCGACCGATTGGAGATCTTATATACGAACGAGTGTGGTACCCTGCCAATACGATGTGTAGTAAATGTGGCGTCGCTGGACATCATATGGCAAAGTGCAGTGGAAAGCACATTACTACGACTCAGCTAATCTGTGGATGGTGTGGGGATCAAGGGTCTCATACCTTTTATACTTGCTGGAGATTTATGGCCCAATGTACTTATTGCAATATAAAGGGACATCGAGCATCTGAATGCCAACTAAGAGACATACCTTATGAACACGAATCTGTAAAACTCGTGAGGAAGTTATTTGATGAGTGGGAAGATTTAGCCGACGAACATGTATCAGCACAAAGAAGACGGTTTCCGATGAGAGCGCATCTCGGATTTTGGGCGGTAAATCCCCAAACGATGATGTCGGAAGGATACATCTCCGCTATGCCTCAATATGACGAACTTATCGAGGTTGTCGATATTTTGCCCCACGACAGCGGATTCCGAGTGGTGCGCGAGTATCTGTTACAAATTCACCCGGATAACAAAAACACGTGGAATTTTCAGAAAGTCGTAAATCGTATCACGTATGGTGAATTTGATCGTTTCCGAACTGAAAAGCGGAACAAAGGAGCTTGGTTAACCGTCGCATGGGCGTACCGAGCCGCGTTTTACCATAAACGTATACGAGCGAGCGTATTCGAGGAAGAGGAGGTCCTAGAGGCGACAAATATACCAGCCACTCCGGTTGCGCCGTCTGCACGTCACCCTCGGGAGGACGGGCAGGGTAGGATCATACGGGTCCAGAAAGTGGGCCAACAATTGAAGAAAATTATTAATGTAGAAGAACGCAAGGGAGTTGAGCCGACTATTCGAGTTACTCGGGATACGGTATCACTTCCAAGAGAACCAGTAGGAGGATCGGGACATACACCAGCTGATCAACAGGGGGCGCAAGCTACTCTTGGGTCTGCGTCGTCCACTTCTCGCGCGTTCCCAGACGTTCTACCAACTGTAGTGACGACTGATCGGTCACGAGGAATTGGTCGAGGTTTTGGGATGCCAAATAGACGAATTTGCGAGGAAATAGTCGCACCGTCCCTCAACGTCCCAAGTAAACCAGTGACTCGCCCCACAAGTCCCATATCGCGAGCAAAGTCACCTGTGCGCAGTTTTCGAGGACGCGGCAGGGCTCGATCAACTAAGCGATAAAAGGGAGGGCAAGGGTGGACGTAAGACTCGTGAGCATTTCTTATGATTTGTGATTTATTTTGAATTATATGTTTTATATTTAGAAAGTAAAACTTATATTTTATATTTGTGCTTATTCCGAACTTATGCAATTCAAAGTTTATATTTAGAAGGAACTTATATTTGAAAGATTTATGTTTCATATTTGAGATGCAAAAGGTTTATATTATTCTAAACTTATGCAGTTTATATTTATATTTAAGTAAAGACTTATATTTAGTAAGATTTATATTTAGTAAGAATTTATATTTTATATTTACGTGATTATTTCGAACTTATGCAATTTATATTATTCCGAACTTATGCAATTTATATTGTTCCGAATATTATGCAATTTATATTTTATAAGTAGTATTTGTATTTACAGTGAAATAGAAAGTAAGAGTAGACGGAAGACTCGTGGGCCTTTCTTATAGTTTCATTTGTAAAGTGTTATTTTGTATTTAGAAAGTTTTATAGTCAGAAAGTTTTGTGCTCAGAAAGACTCATATTTGTAATTATTCCAAACTTATGCAATCTACATTTAGGTACGAAAGTATTTGTAATTACTTGAATTTATGCAATATTTGGGATGCAATAGTAGATGGAAGACTCGCGAGCCTTTCTTATTGTTTTCATTTATTTGTATTTGTAATTGTTTGAATTTATGCAATATCTGAGATGCAATAGATTTATATTGGTGAATTTAATTTAGATTTATGTTGTACTTACTTAGTAAAGCCTTAAATACGTAAAGTTTGAATTTGTAATTAGTTTTGTATTGAATCATTACGTAGAAAGGAAGTATTGTTTGAAATTTAATTGTAAATATGTAAGTACGCCCTAAGTATTCTATAGTTTGATTGATTATTGGTGAAAACCGTATATTTTATGCACGATAATATCCTGTTTTCATGGAGCGGTATAGAATTATATTCCCTAAATGCCGTGGATTTTCAAAATTTTATTTTATTCGAATTAACTTTGTAAAGATTGCTTTGAGTTCTCATTAGTAATGGTTCTATCTATTGTGCACCCATCGGTCAAGTGGTTCAGTAGCTCAGTCGGTAGAGCGTTGGAAATTATATGTGTAGTAGGTATCGAGTTCGAATCCTAATAAGTGCGAATTATTTTTTGTGCAGAATTTCAACTCATTTAAATTAACCGCTACAAATTAATTGCATTTGTCTGTACCAATGAGACCGTAGTTATTTGATTGTAACCAATGTTGTGTAAGTTATATATTAGCTGGACCAATAGCTATCTTTAAAACCTTGTTAGAACCCATAGAACAATCGAGAATTTTCTCGATTGATTGCAGCACAAATTTGGTATATAAAGGTGCGATTTCGTTCATTAGTTCACTAATTATATCAATCTATCCATCATTCACTTTCTGTCTTATTTCAGATTACATTGTTTATTGTATAATAGTTATTATATCTTTTGTAATAAAAGTCAGAAATACTAGTCACATCTCAGCCCTTTTCTATCTGTTTTACTATGGTTTCACTACGGTGAACAAACTCAGGGACAGGATGGCCAGCTAGAGATCGGGCCGCAGCAATGAACGGGAACATCACGGGAATGTAGACGAGAGACAACCCGCAATACCATTTAGAGTTATTCGCCCATCGCCTGAAAGGTTAGACAGCGTTCGATCCTTGCTACCTAAGTGTAAGACCAAAAGATCAAAAGGTAGACGTAGTGACACGCTGTAAGCCCAAAATTACATCATAGGGACTGTACTGTCTTGATTCAGGAAAAACCCACAGTAGACCTTCATATTCCTACGGGGGGGAGAGAGAGCAGATACTAGTACGCAGATAGGACGTAGGCATACCGGTACAAGGCATACACATTGGTTAGGGTGCAGCAAACTCTACGCTTAACTCTTGCTAAGTACAGGTGTGTGTGCGACTATTTGCAGTACGACAGTGTCCATTACATCAGAACTTGTAGGCTAGGGGGTTGCTGTGTTTTCACCTGAATTGGGATTGTACCGTTCAGGCGGTAGGGCAGTTTACGCTAGGCGCAAAATAAATTGAGGCTATCAGGGATATACTAACATCTACCGTGTCCCCGCCAACGCCCTAATAGGAAGTTACCCGGACAACCTGGGTGACTAAAATTCTAGATAGGAGCCAGGATAGCTATTAGTATCCGTACGCCTACAGTAGTAAACTAACACATCTCTTCTTAGTATCAGGGACCTGGTACCTAAAATTGCCGAATTCTGGGCGTAGTATTAACCTTATGCCTGAATTCGAGTCCTGGAAATACGCAAGAGGGGAAGGAACCTTATCATTCGTGAGTATTGGACCTACAAGTTATAAAATTAGAATATTCGTAAAATGCACACCGTACCCAGTAATTATATATGTGAAGGAGCAAAACTGTTTGACCGTTCAGAATTAACACACGCGCGTTAGAAATTATTTACACCTCAAAATATATAAAATTAACTTTCGTCCTTACTGTGCTTTGCCCGCTAGTTAGACATCTCCAAATATCTGCCTCTGTACCTAGCTAGCGTCTCTTCGCCCAACCATATAAATCACACCGCGGCAAAGTATACGAGCCCCTTGGTCCGTCAGTGAGTCAGCCTGATTTTAGGATTCGCTGCGCGGGATTTGTTTTATCGAAGTTTGTCTGCTCGTAGACTGTTTTCTGCCTCACCGGTTATAAGAGATCAATACTGCAATATATTCGCTTACTTAGAGTTTACTGTTTTGGTGAGAAGGTCGGATTTATGATTTGATTTACAAACTTTACAGTAGGATATTGCAGGTATTGTTACCGTCTTTTCGCATAGTAGGAATAGGCGTATCTCTTCCAATACTGTCAGCTCTTTTCCTACTCCAGGTAAGTTTATTTAATGCATAAAGTCTTCATTTAGCGTTGTTATCTGAATTATTCATTTAATGATTTGCTCACGTTAAAAAAGAAACCCTTTATTAAGGATGTTAGATTTATTCATCAAAACAAAAAAAAAATGTTTTCTCACAGAATTATTCCACAAACAGAAATTGTATTTAAACAGTTAGCATCCTAGAGAGAGTGACAACGCATACATGACTGTAGCCAACAGCTGTTTGACTGTATCACAAACTGTCTGTTAGTTATTCAGTTCACATTTATTTTGGTTTTTGTCCGAGTATTGCAGACTGGTTTGCTATTATTATGGCCTCCCCCAGTCTGATGTGTCCGGATATCCATATTGGTTGTCCAGTTGTCCTTTTTAGTTGTCTAGTTGTCCGTATAGGTTATCCCCGTCACCACCATTTGGTCTCCCCACTCCCCATGTCACGTTGGATATCCGTCTGTCCACGTCTGTTTCCCTGGCCAATACTGTCCATTACTGTCTGTGTAGTGTTACTGATAGAGGCACCACTACTTCCAACAGCACAGATCAGTTCATAAACTCATACGTACTCGAAAAAACTACTTATACATGTTATACCCCGTTACCGTTTCCATTTAATACCGTTACCGTTGGTTAGAAAATCCCGCCTCTGTAACATGCTCCTTTCCCTCAATTAGTTACGTGATCGTTTATTATTTTGGTTAGAAAATCCCGCCTCTGTAACCTACTCCTTTCCCTCGATTAGTTAAGTGATCGTTTATTGTTTTGGTTAGAAAATCCCGCCTCTGTAACCTGCTCCTTTCCCTCAATTAGGTAAGAGATCGTTTAATGTTTTGGTTAGGAAATCCCGCCTCTGTAACCTGCTCCTTTCTCTCAATTGGTAATGTTATCGTTTATTGTTTTGGTTAGAAAATTCCGCCTCTGTATCCTGCTCCTTTCCCTCAATTAGTTAAGTGATCGTTTATTGTTTTGGTTAGAAAATCCCGCCTCTGTAACCTGATCCTTTCCCTCAATTAGTTAAGTGATCGTTTATTGTTTTGGTTAGAAAATCCCGCCTCTGTAACCTGCTCCTTTCCCTCAATTAGTTAAGTGATCATTTATTGTTTTGGTTAGAAAATCCCGCCTCTGTAACCTGCTCCTTTCCCTCGATTAGTAAAGTGATCGTTTATTGTTTTGGTTAGAAAATCCCGCCTCTGTAACCTGCTCCTTTCCCTCAATTAGTTAAGAGATCGTTTATTGTTTTGGTTAGGAAATCCCGCCTCTGTAACCTGCTCCTTTCTCTCAATTGGTAATGTTATCGTTTATTGTTTTGGTTAGAAAATCCCGCCTCTGTAACCTGCTCCTTTCCCTGAATTAGTTAAGTGATCGTTTATTGTTTTGGTTAGAAAATCCCGCCTCTGTAACCTGCTCCTTTCCCTCAATTAGTTAAGAGATTGTTTATTGTTTTGATTAGAAAATCCCGCCTATGTAACCTGCTCCTTTCCCTAATTTGGTAAAGTGACCGTTTATTGTTTTGGTTAGAAAGGCTAACCTCTGTAACCTACTCCTTTCCTTCATTTGGTAAAGTGACTGTTTATTGTTTTGGTTAGAAAATCCGCCCTTAACTTGCTCCAACCAACCTTAACCAGAAAAAGTGAATTTTGAAAAAATGCGACTTATGGTCTTTTTACATTGCACGGCAGAACTATTTATAATTTATTTATTATTACAGGCAAATGATGGACAATGTGGAACCATTAATGTAAGTTTGTTAGTTATTTTAAATTATTATTTTAAATGTAGTTTTATGCGATTTCATAGATATTGTAAGTGGTGACAAGTTGAGTTGAATTCATAAAAGTTATAAAATAATTGAGTTGAGATAATGTCTGGGAGACCTCAGGTGACCAAAAAAGAAAGGGTAACAACAGTTACGAGCTTTCACCCGACAGGGCTTGATGAATGGCTTGAGAAGCCCTGTTGGGTGAAAGCTCGTAACTGTTGTTACCCTTTCTTTTTTGGTCACCTGAGGTCTCCCAGACATTATCTCAACTCAATTATGATTACTACGGTGACGAGAGCGCGACAATTTCTTAAAAGTTATAAAAATATTTCCTAACAGGTTACAGAGTTGGAAGAACAGAATACAGAGTTGGAGGGAAATATTAATGGGTTGAGTGACCAAGTAAAAGATATAAATACAAACCTAACTGACCAAGTCGATGTAAATAATGAGCTAAAGAACGATGTTAGTTTCTTAACCAGTAATTATTTGTAACATAATTATTTGCCGTGTTGAAGTCCTTCTGTTTTATTATTATGTTTTTATTTATTTGTGTGGAATTAATTTCGCACTACCAAATCGCCAGGGCGACATATTTCCTAACTTTATATCGCAGTGCGACATTATTTCTCAGTATGTCCCTACGCCATACATTTACTATGTATTTCAGTATATCCAGTATGTCACCGCGTCATTATTAGGTTGTTATATAAAGTTTAAGTGCAAAACTACAAATAATTCCCCACAAATAAATAAAATTAGATTCGCCATTGTTCATAATTACCACATAAATCTTTTACGGCCCTCGTTCTATTATTTCACTAAACAAAATCACTCGTGCCGTAACGCTATAATGTGCTATTTTATTAGCAACGACGTAATATAGTTAGTATTTAATTGCTCTAAATGTTGGGTCGAAATGCCGGCGTTTAATGATTTCCCTAGAGAACTCCAACCCACCCACTGATCAGATGTGGGCAGAGGATTTACAGAATTTAATAAACAATTTCAATTAATAATATTTCCTAACAGAATAAAGAGTTGGAACAACAGTTTACAGGGTTAAAACTATTTAATTACAAGCTAATTGCGCCTATCCTAAAGAAAAATGATGGGGTGAAGATTCAACAAAGAGTTGATGGATCTGTTGACTTCTATCGAAACTGGGATGAATATGTTGAAGGATTTGGCGACCCGAATACCAATTTTTGGATGGGGTTGGAGGCGATCCACAAGCTGAGTGAAGGCGGGGTGAAGTTGAGAGTCGATGTGTGGTTCACTGGAGAGGGATATGCTTATCCCAATGATGTTGATGGTAGCAATTATGAGAGAAAGAATTACATCAACGAACACAAATACGCGGAATACAACAACTTCTCTATCGGATCAGCTGCAACTAATTATCGCCTAAATGTATCCGGTTACCATGGTACTGCTGGTGACGCATTGGAGTGGAACAACGGTTTCCCATTCTCTACCAAGGACCGCGATAATGACGGATATGACTACATCAACTGCGCCGTAGGTCTTACTGGGGCGTGGTGGTACACGTACTGCGCGGTCAGTAACTTGAACGGAGAATACGGTGCGGGGGGGTGGAGGAATGGACCTTGTTGGTATTATTTTACTGGAGTGAATCCGGCTTCTCGAGTTGAAATGAAGATTTGGATTTAGTAAAACTGTAAGTTTTATATAAAATTACTAAATAATTTCAATAGAGTTGCGTTGGAAACTAACTTTTACATTTAATTATAAATATATAAATAATATAAATATAATAAAATATTTGGGTGAAAAGTTCCTGATTAATAATAATGAGTTCCGGAATAAATATCGTTTTTTACTCTAAAATTATTTACTTTAACGTTTTTATTATTTATTTTGCAGTTTGAATTCCCAATAAGTTTTAGAAGAGACTGAATCTTCGCTATTCTGCTATATGTTACCAGTTTATATGTGTGATGGTTATGGGTTATTGGTTTATGTTTGGTTAATATTTACAATATATTAATAAATTATAGTTGCAATAACTTAACTTTATTTACTTAACTTGCTGTTAGACCAGGAGGGGCCGGTTGCATATAAATCAACCTTAGCTAAGGTGCACCTTAACTCATAAGTGTTGCCTTAAATATTTCAACATCCGTATCAGTTGTTGTCTGCCTAATATTACCTAATATATTTTATCTTTGAGAAGGTCGGAGGAGGTCCGAGAGCAAAATTTGGACTTTTCAAAATCAGCTGATATAATTAAACAAATTAATTGGTAATTAAAATTCTTTATTACCTAATAATATACAAATAAATCCTATTATATTTTAACGCCTCTGTTTGAATATCGCCAGTTATTGGGTTTCTGGAACGGTTCCTGTGCCAAAGCGAGGGAGTGAAGAGGAGTCCTAAATGAACCGGAATCAGGGGCTGTCATACCAACCCGGATATATTCCGAGCGATCAGTCGCCCTGACTACGGGGGTCGGGTAGACAAGGGGGAAGCGGGAATGGGGTCGGAATGATTACGAGGTGGCGGCCCGGAATACAGGAGGGATATCAAGCGATATCCCCGCGGTAGTATCCGGGGTTACAGACGAGGCTCGGTTGAAATTCCCACTCGAGGTAGAGTCGTACTTTATAAATAAAAATATACAACATAAAAAAACCGGTTAAAACGATTATTTTAATTAAATTTGAAAATAATTACAAAAAATAAACAAATCGACAAACATGCTAATATCAATACAACCAACCCGAGAATAAGTCGGCCGTTAATTAGATTGGCATTAACGGTGTATTGATTACCCCTCCGTGTATTCCGCATGGACACTTTCTATCAAGTTACCAGTTATGGCGACATCATCAGCATACATGAGTAGAGTATGTAACACCCAACCGCTGATAAGATTGTGGTGGGGGTAAGTCATCGATAAAAAGACTGAAAATTAGATAAAATATGAATCCAGATGAGTTTTCACTGAGATTCAGATTACAAACAGTCACTTGGTTATAACTATTGGCAAGTTAGTAATAATATCATTACTATAATTGACATGGCTATTCTAAGACTGATTTTTACATGATAGATTTAACTTACTTAAAGATAATAAAGTCATGTATAATATCTTGTGCCCGTAATAACATACACATCTAATATACTATCATAATTATCTATATCTATCTATATTTACATTCTATTTAATTGGTAATTGGTATTCAATATACGTGAGTATATATTGAAATGGGAAAATCCTAATTATAGTGGGTCTTCTTTCTGAAAGTGTATATCTACCTACACTCACATAGTTCTTATCTCCGGATATGGAACACCACTTCCTTTATAAAGGAATCTAGAACTGTTCATTGTCTAACACTTGTTTCACTATCTCACTCGCACCACTTCCTTTTTATTTTAGATTAATTTATTAAGTTAATCGATAATAAGTTAGATTATAATGTTTTTTAGTACATTTCGAACATTATCATTGTTTTCAAACAATTACTTACCTGCAGTTTTTGTTCCTGACCAGGTCAATAAGTCAAGTCCAATATATATGATTATATAATATATATACACATCTATATATATACATCTCTATACACATCTATATATATATATACATATAATTCTTCATCACATATTTATAAATAAAACTTTAAAAAATTAAATAGATTTATCTTGGTTAACAAGAATGATTAGTAGGAAGTGCCACACAACAGCTACGTTTGTTACGAGATACCGTATAATTATTGTATTTTTACATTTACAATTAGTATAAAATATTATATATAAATTAAAAATTTTTTAATGTGTAGAACGTTGTTAGCGCTACAATTCAATTTTGCAAATAATGAGCCTAAACTTACGACCAGCTGTATATACAAGAAACGGGCGCTAGTAACCGTTACTTGTACTCGTAGAATAATTTATTGTTGCATATAAAACTGGCGTTACTATAAACAGATTTGAAACCCCGTATAAATAGTTCCTTTAAGTTGTGTGTCTGGGCTGCTTACGTCTTTATGTCTAACTGAAAACTGTATTCATTCGAGACTTATGGAAGTCGGATTTATGAAACTGACAATCCGAGATACCGATGTCACAGGAATTAATTTTGTGCACGTATTAAAATATGTTAGTTTGCTATTAATATTAGGCGTCATAATCAATAATTATGACAATACTGTAACACACACCCCAATGCGATGAGTTGCAATACCGTACAGTCTATAGACCACCAACCTCAATGTTATTGTGCTACCAACGTTAATCAACAACGGAATGACTTGAATCCATTCTCTTTATCTTTATCGATAACATAATAATAACATAAATCGCAATAATTCAACTGATATAACAAATTAATTAATAGACAAACAATAAATCGACATAATACGAATCAATATCACAAATTGACATCGGCAATATCACGAATTGACGTGAATATTCCGACCCACAAATCTACTAACAGCTAGTGAGTTGTTAACTAATAAATCTTCAATAGTTAGGCTGACCAACTGATATAATGCTATACTATATATAGGCTGGGGCTGGTAAGCTGAATGCAAATGGGTATTAGCCAATCAGAGCTATTCTGCATGGCCCTTGCCGTATAACATAATAATTCTCTGGCAGAAGTAAATTAACAATATGGGGCGAGCCTGCGAGGTAAATGCCATTCACTAGTGGCATTAACACCGTTCCCGAGAGTTGAGGCTAAGTACATACTACAACTTGTAAAACAAGTTCTGCTTAATAAACAAAGTCTACAAATTTAACAAGTTCTTGTTAAATAAACAGAATTTACAATTCGGAAGACTCAATTCTCTTAATCTCCGCAGCAGGCTCAATCTACCTTGTTTAACCTTCCTTCTTGACCTTTCCGACTTTAATCTGCTAACTTCGCCCTTGGTAATCATATCGAGGATGTTTGGGTAATGGGTAAGTGACTCCACCAAGGTGTCATCTGGGAATGGGCGCAGTTCTAGAACGTCAGCAACAAGAACCTTACCGCATATGCGCGGATAGGTGTTCAGCTGTTCGTTACCCGTCTGAAGTTATCGGTGCTGTCTCGCAGTAGACCGCTTCAGTAATTTCCCATACCCAATATTGGTATCTCGTCTCGGTTTTATCGGAGGTAAGTCCAACACATGTATTAATACGGCTGCGTCGGGACTGCGAATGGTTTAGTTGTTGTCATGAACTGCTTAGGTTCATTGGAAATTGGATACATGGTCCCGATGTCGATTTGTTTTAACCTTGCGGCACTCCGTCTCCCTCAACTCGGGATGATTTCTCGAAGAAGGAATCGCCGTCTTTGGGACCTTGTTGAATTACTTTGACGATACTGTAGGACTCATTATCATCAGGAATTGTACCATGGAGGTAATTTCGTTCGAAACAGGTGTCCATACGGTCAATGACCCTATGTTATAACTCTATGTCGGGCGACCAAACTCTTTGTTGTTCGTACAGAGTCTACTGTGTCCACCAGACTGGCAGTCAGCTCAATTTCCATGGTTTGGTTGAGCTGTTCCAACAACGCTAGAATCTCGATACATGATGTCATTCGACTCATATATGCAGTAGTCGATAGGATCGAGAATTTCTGATTGACTTCAGATATAT